>JARQOC010000010.1:123471149-123686149 GCA_033576535.1 Allobates femoralis | reverse complement strand
TGTTGATTTTGCTACTCCAAGCATGTCTGCTATCTCTCTGATGGATTTTTTCTTTTTTTTCAGCCTCAGGATGTTCTGCTTCACCTCAATTGAGAGTTCCTTTGACCGTATGTTGTCTGGTCACAGCAACAGCTTCCAAATGCAAAACCACACACCTGAAATCCACCCCTGACCTTTTAACTACTTCATTGATTACAGGTTAACGAGGGAGACGCCTTCAGAGTTAATTGCAGCCCTTAGAGTCCATTGTCCAATTACTTTTGGTCCCTTGAAAAAGAGGAGGCTATGCATTACAGAGCTATGATTCCTAAACCCTTTCTCCGATTTGGATGTGGAAACTCTCATATTGCAGCTGGGAGTGTGCACTTTCAGCCCATATTATATATATAACTGTATTTCTGAACATGTTTTTGTAAACAGCTAAAATAACAAAACTTGTGTCACTGTCCAAATATTTCTGGCCCTAACTGTATATATATATACACAGGACAGGGGTTATGGCACTCTGCAGTGTATATATATATATATATATATATATATATATATATACACAGGACAGGGGTTATGGCACTCTGCAGTGTATATATATATATATATATATATATACACAGGACAGGGGTTATGGCACTCTGCAGTGTATATATATATATATATATATATATATATATACACAGGTTTTTGGATGTGCCGTCCTCTTGCCTCTGTGGGCCGGGAGCGGCGGGGAGCCGGTGTGTGTTAGAGGGGATGAGGAGCGGTGACTGAGGCTGGTGAGCACAGTCTGGGGGCAGGGTGTACCTGGGAGGATCGTGTACCGGGTGCTGTATGGCCGCTCCGGGGAGCGGCGAGAGGAGGACGTGACTGGCTGCCGGGGCGTGTCAGTATTTGCAGGCTGACACGCCCCTCTCACTCCCATTGGCGGGCGGCGGCAAGAGGAGGATGTGAGTGGCTGCTGTCACCCGCCCACAGCCCACAGCCCCTACACCGCAAGTCGGACAGCACCGAGGCGCCAGCGGTGAGAGGGGCGAGGGGTGAGGGGCGGAAGGCACCGCCGGCATCCGGGCAGCGTCGGGCTTGCGGGGCCGACGGTTGCCAGGATGGCGGCGGTGTGAGGTAGTGCGGCGGGACTGCGAGCGATGATGCGTAATGCGGCAGCGGCTCGCAATGACGCTGCGCGTCATTGCTCGCAGTCGCGCAAAGGAGTCTGGGATTCGGCTACAGTGCCCGAATTCCAGAACTCCCGATTATATAAGTAGATGACTGATCAGATTAAGGATTATTTTTTAATTAACGATAATGGAGAAATACAAGATGAGGTGCTATGGCTGTCGCATAAGGCAGTAATCAGAGGTTTTTTTATTAAAATTGCTGCCCATGTAAAAAAGTTATATACAGCGGATCTGGAAGATACTTTGGCCAAAATTAGTACTATGGAAGTTCAACATAAACAGAACCCCTGCCCACAACTATTAAAGGCCCTCCTAGAGGCTAGGAACCACCTAAGATCCCTATTACTGCAAAAAACTGAGAATAATCTTAAAAAACTAAAAGCCTGTTATTATAACATGGGGGACAGGGCCGGGACCTTGCTGGCTCGTCGAGTCAAGAAGAGAGCTGCTCGTTTTAAAATACCATTCCTCAATACTCACTCAGGAGATCAGATAAGGAACCCCATCTCCATAACGGAAGAATTCCGTATCTTTTACGAGTCTTTATACAACTTAAAATCTGATGGCACTATACCACAACCTAATGAAAATACGATTTCGGCTTTCTTAGATGGCTTAGATTTACCTAAATTGACACCACCCCAATTAAACATGCTAAACTCCCCAATTACTGAAGTGGAATTAAATCTCGCTCTTAGGTCCACCAAGAGAGGCACGGCTTCCGGACCAGACGGCTTCTCCTATGCTTATTACACGCAATTTTACCCCATTCTCTCCCCTACTTGTTGAGACTGTTTGCTTGCTGGCGATCCAGGGGGGAAATTAGGCGAGAAGGTCTAGAAGCTATAATAACTACCCTCCCTAAACCAGGGAAGACACCCACAGATCCGGGTAACTTTCGCCCGATAGCGCTGCTCAACTGCGACACCAAATTATATGCGAAGGTTTGGGCCACCAGATTGATGGAAGTCCTTCCATCTCTTGTGAACCCTGACCAGGTAGGATTTGTGCCGGGTCGCCAGGCGAGAGACGGAACCAGACGCCTTATAAACATTCTTGAACTGCTGGAGAAAACCGACTCCCCCAGTGTGCTCTTGTCACTTGATGCTGAAAAAGCTTTTGACAGAGTACACTGGGGGTATGTTGAAGCTGTTTTGAAAAAATTTGGTATTATTGGCCCAATATTGTCGGCTTTAATGGCGTTATATTCCTCTCCTAATGCTTCCGTCTGCGCCTCCGGCTTTACATCAAAATCCTTCAATATCTCTAATGGCACGCGCCAGGGATGTCCTCTTTCACCTTTAATTTTCGCATTGGTTATGGAGCCCTTGGCAGCGCATGTCAGGCGAAACCCCCGGATTAGGGGAATAACTGTGGGAGGTATTGAACACAAAGTTGGCCTCTACGCAGACGACGTTATACTGACTTGCTCTGAGGTTATACCAACATTACATGAGATAATGGCTGTTTTAGAAAAATTTTCAGCAGCTTCCTACTATAAACTTAACATCTCTAAGTCTATTATCTACCCGATAAATTTGAATATGCACACTATGGAAGAAATTACAAAGAATTTTTCCTTTACATGGGCACCTGATGGTTTTAAATATCTAGGAATTTATATAACATCTATGCATAAAATAGTCAAGACAAACGTAGACCTCATTGCTAAGGACATTGGACGCGAACTAGATAAAACTAACTCGGTGGGTCTTTCCTGGATCGCCAGGATCCAACTAATAAAAATGCTTATCCTCCCCAAACTAATCTATTTGTTCAGATGCCTACCTCTTACTTTCCCACGAACCTGTTTGACCAGGCTACAGCGCATCATTAACAAATTCATCTGGGGAGGGAAACCTCACCGGGTAGCTCATAGGCTCATGATTCTACCTTATAAGGAGGGAGGCTTAGGTGTCCCTGACGTCCTCACTTACCACAGGGCGGCCATCATGGAACCTGCACAGTTGTGGTGGTCGGGAGACACAACCTCGGTAGGTTGGCTGCAATTGGAGGTTAACAGAGCCCCCTCTCGGTCGCTCAGACTTCTATTAGAGGCTGGGCTTATGAGCCCTCAGACGAGGGGTGATAATCTTTCCACCATGGACGCCTTGTTGGGGTTGTGGTATCATCTGAGTAAGACCCATCTCCAATTTTTATTTAGATACATATCTCTCAAAGCGCTGGAGATCCTAATTCCGGATCTGTCTCTCAAAGATTGGAGAGAAAAAGGAGCCCTTCTTCTGTTCGACCTACTTGAATTAGATAAGATACGAACATTCCAAGATATAGCAAATAAATTTGGACTGTCCAATAAATTATTTTACCAATACCTACAAGTACGCCACTTAATAAACAGTTGTAAAGTTCCTATAATTGACCTAGAGAGGGCGAACCCTCACCTACAGAGATATTTCAAATCCTCTTCTAGTCAACATGGAGTCTCTATAGTATATCAAGCTCTCCTATCCCCTATTGAAAAAACTAAACTCCCCTATATGCTAACCTGGGAAAAGAGATTGGGATTCACAACATCTTTGGAGACATGGCAAACAGCTGCCTCACACACTTCTAAATATACATCCTGTTTAAACCATCTGGAACAGGCTAAAAAATTACAACTGAATTGGTACCTGACTCCTCTGAAACTCCACAAATTTTGTCCATCTACACCCAAACATTGTTGGAAGGGTTGTATAGAAGACGGTACAATGGAGCATATGTGGTGGTATTGCCCAGGGGTTCGGAATTTCTGGAGAATAACAGAACGTATTTTAAGCAGGGTTACAGGACTGCCCGTTACATTAGAAGCTCCTTTGGCCCTTTTAGGTATAGATATAGACAAATTCCCTTCTCCTCTCAAACCTATCATCACAAATATTCTAGTAGCAGCTAGATTGTGTGTAGCCAGACACTGGAGAGATGGGACCTCCCCATCTGAAGACGAATTAATAGCTCTCATTAATTTGCACATGCAATATGAAACAATATTGTCTCATGATAATATTGTTAAATCCAAAAAATTAAATTGGTGGGACCCTTGGGCCCTATCCCAATATGCTCCAGCGACCCATTAATAGGTTACTTATCCCTATTATATCTTATCAGTTATCTCCCATTCTTTATGGACCTCTATAACATGGAATCCAGCACCAACTTACCCTATTATTTCTTACCCCCCCCTACTCTCCTTCCCTCAACCCCTCACATTCTATTGTATCTATATTCCAGACATATTCTGTTTTATTTTGTGATCTGCACTGGTTATACTGCACTTATTTTGTATTGTTTCCCTCCTTGTTATCCTTTTAATTCAATAAAAATCAATGTTTCAAAAAAGAAGAAGGTCAGGACGAGGCCAGAACAAGTCCAGATTGAGGTCAGACTTAGGCCTGAACAAAGTCAGGACAAGGTTAGAACAAGTTCAGCATGAGACCAGACTGAGGTCAGAATGAGAACGGAACAAGGTTAGAATAAGGTCAGGATGAGGCCACAATGAGGCCAGAGCAAGGTCAGAATGAGGCCAGAATGAGGCAGAATGATGTCAGATCGAAGTCAGAACAAGGTCAGGACGAGGCCAGAACAAGTCCAGATTGAGGTCAGACTTAAGCCGGAACAAGGTAAGGACAAGGTTAGAACAAGTTCAGGATGAGGCCAGACTGAGGTCAGAATGAGAATTGAACAAGGTTAGAACAAGGTCAGGATGAGGCCAGAATGAAGCCAGAACATGGCCAGATCGAAGTCAGAATAAGGCTAGAACAAGGCCAGAACATGGCCAGATTGAGGTCAGAACAAGATCAGGACAAGGTTAGAACAAGGCCAGATTGAGGTCAGGATGACGCCAGAATGAGATCAGAATGAGGCCGGAGCAAGGTCAAAATTAGGCCAGAATGAGTTCAAGATGAGGCTAGAATGAGGCCAGTTCAAAATCAGAATGAGGCAAGAAAGAGGCCAGAATGAGGTCAGAACAAGGCCAGAATGAGGCCAGAATGAGGCCAGAATGAGGCCAGAATGAGGCCAGAGTGAGACCAGAATGAGGAGAAGATGTGTTAGTTTGAGATCAGAATGAGACCGGAAGGAACAGGCTCAGGATAAGGACAGGATGAGGTCAGCATGAGGCCAGAGTGAGACTGGAACAAGGCCAGGACAAGACACAAATGGATTCTCATACACTTCTATTGAGTTGTGACCTCTGGCGCCTCCATGATACACTGGACCTGCTGGAAAGTGACACATCACAGGAGACCGACGAGAGGGGCGGCGATAGAAGCCTTGTATAAGACAAGATTGAAGGCAGAGCTCCAGCAGTGAAGTGAACACACAACGCTGGCCTGCTGCTGTATTGGATGTAGGTGTAACCCGTCATCTTTCTTCACCTTTTGCACATCGTCAATGATGAACATCCATCCATATTTTCATTGGTCTCCATCTTTTGCAGATCTACAACTCCCATTATGCCTCACCAAGCCTGTGGTGTCAGGGCTGCTAGGGCTTGTAGGTTTGCAGCCTCTGTAGATCCAGGTTGGAGGCCGCTGCCATAGACCTGCACTTTGAGCTTCTTGGCTTCATCGTGATGATAAATCTAAATTATAATCACGTCCTGATTTCTGCTCCCCGTCTTCTCAGATGAGCGAGTCCAGCTATAAAGCCTCATTTACATCCATTAAAAGTGACTGATCTTCACATAACGAGTTGAGCTTTGCACCCGGCAGAACTTGACGTGATCCGATTTGTGCGATGCTCATTTCATCGGCTCAAGAAATAAGATTTTAATGAGGAGAAAAGTTGAAATTGACTGAGATGCTATTCACGGCGAAGAGCTGTACTGTGCCGATCTGTGGAGACCGGGGATCAGGAGACTTTGCTAAAGGGTTTGATACGTGGATGCCGAGGAGAACTCGGAGTGTGGATGACCCCCATTATCCAAGATGGCCCTATAGTCTGTAGGAGTGAAGCCGGGGTGGGAAGACGTGACCATGGCTGGTACTGGTACTTACAAAGGGCATATATAATAATAAAGATGACCCCTGCACGTATGGCATCCATGGAGAGAAGGGCGCCTAGCCGAGGATGGCATCATGAAAGAGGGGCCTAGCCGAGGATGGCATCATGGAGAAGAAGGCGCCAGTCAAGATGGCTCATGAAGAGGTCCAGCGAGGATGCATCATGGAGAAGAGGCGCCGTCAAGATGGATCAGGAGAGGCGCCAGTCGAAGATGGCATCATGAAAAGGAGGGTGCCCAGTTGAAGGAATTGACATGGCATCATGGAGAAGAAGGTCCCAGTTGAGTATGCTATCATGGAGAAGGCACCCAGTCAAAGATGGCATCATGAAAAGAGGCCCAGTCAAGGATGGCATCATGGAGAAGACGCCCAGTTGAAGATGGCATCATGAAAAAGAGGGTGCCCAGTCGAGGATGACATCATGGAAAGGAGGGTGTGCAGTCGAGGATGGCATCATGGAGAAGAAGGTTCCCAGTTGAGTATGCTATCATGGAAAGGAAGGCACCCAGTCAAGGATGGCATCATGGAGAAGACGCCCAGTCAAGGATGGCATTATGGAAAGGAGGGTGCCCAGTCAGGATGGCATCATGGAGAACAAGGCGCCCAGTTGAGGATGGCATCATGGAAAGGAGGGTGCCCAGTCAAGGATGGCATCATAGAGAAGGCGCCCAGTCAAGGATGGCATTATGGAAAGGAGGGTGCCCAGTCGAGAATGGCATCATGGAGAACAAGGCGCCCAGTTGAGGATGGCATCATGGAAAGGAGGGTGCCCAGTCAAGGATGGCATCATAGAGAAGGCGCCCAGTCAAGGATGGCATTATGGAAAGGAGGGTGCGCAGTCAGGATGGCATCATGCAGAAGAGGGTGCCCAATCGTGGATGGCATCATGGAAAGGAGGGTGCCCAGTTGAGGATGGCATCATGGAAAAGGCGCCCAGTCAAGGATGGCATCATGGCAGGATGGCATCATGGAGAAGAAGGCTCCAGTCGAGGATAGTATCATTGAAAGGAAGGCGCCCAGTCGAGGATGCATCATGGAGAAGAGGCGCCTTGGACTGAAGATGATATCATGCATTATCAGTTAGTGGTACATGAAATGGGTTGTCCAAGACAAGAAAAACATGGCTGATTTCTTCCAAACACTTTACCCATGGGTTGTGTCTGGGATTTTGCAGCTCAACTCCATTGAAGTAATCAGGAATGAGCTCCAATATCAAACACAACCTGTCCGAGATGTGGCGCTCATACAGGAAAGAGTCAAGTACCAAGAAGGGGGCCCCCCATGTGATTGTCACCCCCTCAATGGTCTCAGCATTTACGGCTTCTGGTGACGGATCCTACAATGATGGACTTTAATGACAAAGTATCAGATCGTTAAATTATGTCCCCCCCACATTATAGATTCTACTCTGACTATTCTGTGCGCTGTCTCTTTAAGAACTTTCACCACTTTGATACAAAGTTTCCTGTATCTTCCCCTTCGCTCAATTAAATCTCAGTTAATTGTGTTTACAAAGTGATTGTAAATGAATGTTCAGAGCTCAGGTGTGGGGTGGTGAAGAGCGGCATCGTGCCAGGACAGAGCCCTGCGCCACGGGAAACACTCAGACGGGTTCACTTAAAGGCAAGTACACAAAATTACAGTGATCCCATAGGATGTTCCCAAATCCAAGTGAGTGATCACGCTGTGATCCTGTGGTTGGCATCCATGGATGTAAGTCCGTGTGTCCGTCTTCTGTGTTATGGTGGTGTCGGACCCCAGCCGAAGTGAACTGAGGACGATCCGACAACCCACCAGATCGCTCCCAGACCAATGTTATTCTATAGGGCGGCCCATGATGGATTATCCTCGGACTGCGAGCAATAAATCGCAGCATTCATAAATTGGATCACACTCGACCGCAAGTCAATGAGTCCATAGCAAAAAATCAGATCGTACTAAGACATCAGAATGGATAATAATATGGAGATGATTGGATCAAATGTAGATCAGAATGTAATTTGCATAATTGGACAGATTTTCTTGGGTGACAAAATAACAATCATGTGCCCCCAGTGAATCATTACATTATAACAAACAAATTATTATATTTATTCCCAAAAACAATTTGTCTGAGTTACCTCCTGTATTATACTCCAGAGCTGCACTCACTATTCTGTGGTGCAGTCACTGTGTACATACATACATTACTGATCCTGAGTTACCTCCTGTATTATACTCCAGAGCTGCACTCACTATTCTGCTGGTGCAGTCACTGTGTACATACATTACATTACTGATCCTAAGTTACCACCTGTATTATACTCCAGAGCTGCACTCACTATTCTGCTGGTGCAATCACTGTGTACATACATTACATTACTGATCCTGAGTTACCTCCTGTATTATACTCCAGCGCTGCACTCACTATTCTGCTGGTGCAGTCACTGTGTACATACATTACATTACTGATCCTGAGTTACCTCCTGTATTATACTCCAGAGCTGCACTCACTATTCTGCTGGTGCAGTCACTGTGTACACACATTACATTACTGATCCTGAGTTACCTCCTGTATTATACTCCAGAGCTGCACTCACTATTCTACTGGTGCAGTCACTGTGTACACACATTACATTACTGATCCTGAGTTACCTCCTGTATTATCTCCAGAGCTGCACTCACTATTCTGCTGGTGGAGTCACTGTATACATACATTACATTACTGATCCTGAGTTACCTCCTGTATTATGCTCCAGAGCTGCACTCACTATTCTGCTGGTGCAGTCACTGTGTACACACATTACATTACTGATCCTGAGTTACCTCCTGTATTATACTCCAGAGCTGCACTCACTATTCTACTGGTGCAGTCACTGTGTACATACATTACATTACTGATCCTGAGTTACCTCCTGTATTATGCTCCAGAGCTGCACTCACTATTCTGCTGGTGCAGTCACTGTGTACATACATTACATTACTGATCCTGAGTCACCTCCTGTATTATACTCCAGAGCTGCACTCACTATTCTACTGGTGCAGTCACTGTGTACATACATTACATTACTGATCCTGAGTTACCTCCTGTAATATACTCCAGAGCTGCACTCACTATTCTGCTGGTGCAGTCACTGTGTACATACATTACATTACTGATCCTGAGTCACCTCCTGTATTATACTAGAGATGCACTCACTGTTCTGCTGGTGCAGTCACTGTGTACATACATTACATTACTGATCCTGAGTTACCTCCTGTATTATACTCCAGAGCTGCACTCACTATTCTGCTGGTGCAGTCACTGTGTACATACATTACATTACTGATCCTGAGTTACCTCCTGTATTACACTCCAGAGCTGCACTCACTATTCTGCTGGTGCAGTCACTGTGTACATACATTATATTCTGTATTTCTTCCATCTTCGTGTTTTTGGCTCCAGGACCACAACTTGTTTGATTAAATTGTGTCAGTGCCAGTAATAATATTTATCACACCGGAGCCAGTGCTCGTGGTCTCCAGGCTCTCAGCAGCTCCGGCTCAGTGACAGCTCGCCCGCCGCTCACATAGATTTGCAGGCTGAGATGTCAGGGATGTGGCAGGTATCCTCAGTGACAGCCCTGCTGCTGTCATATGCAGCGAGCGCAGCTCTGGGGGGACTCGCTGTGATGGGGAAGGTCTGGAGCCCTGCTATACAGAGAGGTTGGGGTGTGGGCTGATAAATAATCAGATATTCTGCATTGCTTATATAGCTCCATCATATTCCGCAGCGCTGTACAGATGTGGTCATCACTGTCCCCATTGGGGCTCACGATCTATGTTCGCTTTCTGTTGGGTTGTAAAACCAAGAGCACTTCCCTATAATAAGGTGTTTGATAGTCTGGAATGATACTGCACTGATACATTGTAACAAACAAGGATGTGGCAGATGATTGGATCTCTTAGCCTGAGTGTTACAATGTAGCAGTCTGGAGTTCAGGCAGAGGATGATCTAAGGTGGAAGCAATTGTAGCAAATCCTCAGCGTTAATAATGCCTCCATTCACTGACAGCAAACAGAACCTGTCAGTTTAACCCTTTGTAGGCCTGAGTTGTGCGGCAGGTGGTGATTCTCTCCCCACTCGGTGACCGCCATCACTCGGCCCCATCTGGTGATGATTTGGACATGTTGTGACATTTCATGCGCCCGATCCCTCTGCAGCTACGACGCCCGGCGGGCGCTGCCTGCGCAAATGTCACTTTCTTCATCTCGGAGCTGTAATTAAGGCCCTTTAATGGCTGGTGGGTCCCCGCGCTGCCCACATCTGCTGCGTGAGTCATCATCGAACTGCCGGATTGTACGCGGCCACGAGACATCGTCCTGGGTTTATATTTTCCAAGGTTTTTCTAAAGAAGGAAGAATATTTGTTCTAAAACAGGTTGGCGGATAGCGAGCTGTAAATGCTCAGTCACCAGTGATGGCGGCCGGCGCCGGGGAAGCGATCTGTAGAGATCTAATCTACGGTAATCTAGAATCTAAGATCTAGTGCAGATTCAGAACAGAGACAATCACTAAGAAGATACAAAGATTATGTGATCTGTTATATACAGTAGATAGCACAGGATCCACCATTCATATCACAGCTCACCTCCTCCTGTACAATGACTGATAACACCTCTATATACAGTAGATAACACAGGATCCACCATTCACAATAGGTGATATCACAGCTCACCTCCTCCTCCTGTACAATGACTGATAACACTTCTATATACAGTAGATAACACAGGATCCACCAATCACAATAGATGATATCACAGCTCACCTCCTCCTGTACAATGACTGATAACACTTCTATATACAGTAGATAACACAGGATCCACCATTCATAATAGATGATATCACAGCTCACCTCCTCCTCCTGTGCAATGACTGATAACACCTCTATATACAGTAGACAACACTGGATCCACCATTCACAATAGGTGATATAATAGCTCACCTCCTCCTGTACAATGACTGATAACACCTCTATATACAGTAGATAACACAGGATCCACCATTCACAATAGGTGATGTCACAGCTCACCTCCTCTCCTGTACAATGACTGATAACACCTCTATATACAGTAGATAACACAGGATCCACCATTCACAATAGGTGATGTCACAGCTCACCTCCTCCTCCTGTACAATGACTGATAACACCTCTATATACAGTAGATAACACAGGATCCACCATTCACAATAGGTGATGTCACAGCTCACCTCCTCCTCCTGTACAATGACTGATAACACCTCTATATACAGTAGATAACACAGGATCCACCATTCACAATAGGTGATGTCACAGCTCACCTCCTCCTCCTCCTGTACAATGACTGATAACACCTCTATATACAGTAGATAACACAGGATCCACCATTCACAATAGGTGATATCACAGCTCACCTCCTCCTCCTGTACAATGACTGATAACACCTCTATATACAGTAGATAACACAGGATCCACAATAGGTGATATCACAGCTCACCTCCTCCTCCTGTACAATGACTGATAACACCTCTATATACAGTAGATAACACAGGATCCAGCATTCACAATAGGTGATATAATAGCTCACCTCCTCCTGTTACAATGACTGATAACACCTCTATATACAGTAGATAACACAGGATCCACCATTCACAATAGGTGATATCACTGCTGACCTCCTCCTGTACAATGACTGATAACACCTCTATATACAGTAGATAACACAGGATCCACCATTCACAATAGGTGATGTCACAGCTCACCTCCTCCTTCTGTACAATGACTGATAACACCTCTATATACAGTAGATAACACAGGATCCACCATTCACAATAGGTGATATCACAGCTCACCTCCTCCTGTACAATGACTGATAACACCTCTATATACAGTAGATAACACAGGATCCACCATTCACAATAGGTGATATCACAGCTCACCTCCTCCTCCTGTACAATGACTGATAAACACCTCTATATACAGTAGATAACACAGGATCCACCATTCACAATAGGTGATATAATAGCTCACCTCCTCCTCCTGTACAATGACTGATAACACCTCTATATACAGTAGATAACACAGGATCCACCATTCACAATAGGTGATATCACAGCTCACCTCCTCCTCCTGTACAATGACTGATTACACCTCTATATACAGTAGATAACACAGGATTCCATCATTCACAATAGGTGATGTCACAGCTCACCTCCTCCTCCTGTACAATGACTGATAACACCTCTATATACAGTAGATAACACAGGATCCACCTTTCACAATAGGTGATATCACAGCTCACCTCCTCTCCTCCTGTACAATGACTGATAACACCTCTATATACAGTAGATAACACAGGATCCACCTTTCACAATAGGTGATATCACAGCTCACGTCCTCCTCCTGTACAATGACTGATAACACCTCTATATACAGTAGATAACACAGGATCCACCATTCACAATAGGTGATGTCACAGCTCACCTCCTCCTCCTGTACAATGACTGATAACACCTCTATATACAGTAGATAACACAGGATCCACCATTCACAATAGGTGATGTCACAGCTCACCTCCTCCTCCTGTACAATGACTGATAACACCTCTATATACAGTAGATAACACAGGATCCACCATTCACAATAGGTGATATCACAGCTCACCTCCTCCTCCTGTACAATGACTGATAAACGCCTCTATATACAGTAGATAACACAGGATCCACCATTCACAATAGGTGATGTCACAGCTCTCCTCCTCCTCCTGTACAATGACTGATAACACCTCTATATACAGTAGATAACACAGGATCCACCATTCACAATAGGTGATATCACAGCTCACCTCCTCCTCCTGTACAATGACTGATAACACCTCTATATACAGTAGATAACACAGGATCCACCATTCACAATAGATGATATCACAGCTCACCTCCTCCTGTACAATGACTGATAACACCTCTATATACAGTAGATAACACAGGATCCACCATTCACAATAGGTGATATCACAGCTCACCTCCTCCTGTACAATGACTGATAACACCTCTATATACAGTAGATAACACAGGATCCACCATTCACAATAGGTGATATCACAGCTCACCTCCTCCTGTACAATGACTGATAACACCTCTATATACAGTAGATAACACAGGATCCACCATTCACAATAGGTGATGTCACAGCTCACCTCCTCCTGTACAATGACTGATAACACCTCTATATACAGTAGATAACACAGGATCCACCATTCACAATAGGTGATGTCACAGCTCACCTCCTCCTCCTGTACAATGACTGATAACACCTCTATATACAGTAGATAACATAGGATCCACCATTCACAATAAGTGATATCGCAGCTCACCTCCTCTCCTCCTGTACAATGACTGATAACACCTCTATATACAGTAGATAACACAGGATCCACCATTCACAATAGGTGATATCACAGCTCACCTCCTCCTGTACAATGACTGATAACACCTCTATATACAGTAGATAATACAGGACTCCCGTTATACACGCTCTGATCTGCTCTGGGGTGAGTTTGGCCGCAGTTTTCTCCATTTTCAGCATCTTCCTTTCCAATAAATGACTCGAGTCTTCTGGTTTGTAGAGTAGCTGTGTGAGCGGCCTCTGATAGTGAATCTGCCACTTATCGGCCTCCGCTCGGTGTCGCCCAGGCCTATTAGCATCTGAGGACGGCTGAAGGACTCGGCTTCACTCTTCTTTCTCTAGGATTTCTCTCTTTAGTATTCCGGGCAGTGAAAACAGCGTTTTTTAATTTCCCCGTGCCGCAGTCACATCCAATTCCTGGGATTCTTGTCGTCTTATATTAGCAGGGATGAAATCTGACTGTCTCGGTAGTGGGGACTCGAGACGTCACGAGACATCATCCCGGCCGGGATAAGGAGCCTCCACCATCAATCACGGCCGGCAGGATGACTTTTGTCAGATTAGTTGGAAATGCAGAACGTCTGGCGCCCTTTTCCCGCACGGCTCTAAGGACCTGTCAATAAAGGAAGGCAAAACTGACAGGACCGGCCCCGGAGTCTCTGCAGCTCTCACCGGCACAAGGTTATTATATATACATGTAACAGACCTGAACCTGCACTATCTATAACAAGGAGCTCCACTATCTCCACATACTCTGCTAGCTGCCAGTGAATGGAACAATCACTTTCGATCCTGAGTTACCTCCTGTATTATACTCCAGAGCTGCACTCACTATTCTGCTGGTGCAGTCACTGTGTACATACATTACATTACTGATCCTGAGTTACCTCCTGTATTATACTCCAGAACTGCACTCACTATTCTGCTGGTGCAGTCACTGTGTATATACATTACATTACTGATCCTGAGTTACCTCCTGTATTGTACTCCAGAGCTGCACTCACTATTCTGCTGGTGCAGTCACTGTATACATACATTACATTACTGATCCTGAGTTACCTCCTGTATTATACTCCAGAGCTGCACTCACTATTCTGCTGGTGCAGTCACTGTGTACATACATTACATTACTGATCCTGAGTTACCTCCTGTATTATGCTCCAGTGCTGCACTCACTATTCTGCTGGTGCAGTCACTGTGTACATAAATTACGTTACTGATCCTGAGTTACCTCCTGTATTATACTCAGAGCTGCACTCACTATTCTGCTGGTGGAGTCACTGTGTACATAAATTACGTTACTGATCCTGAGTTACCTCCTGTATTATACTCCAGAGCTGCACTCACTATTCTTATACTCCAGAGCAGCACTCACTATTCTGCTGGTGCAGTCACTGTGTACATAAATTATATTACTGATCCTGAGTTACCTCCTGTATTATACTCAGAGCTGCACTCACTATTCTGCTGGTGCAGTCACTGTGTACATACATTACATTACTGATCCTGAGTTACCTCCTGTATTATACTCCAGAGCTGCACTCACTATTCTGCTGGTGCAGTCACTGTGTACATACATTACATTACTGATCCTGAGTTACCTCCTGTATTATACTCCAGAGCTGCACTCACTATTCTGCAGGTGCAGTCACTGTGTACATACATTACATTACTGATCCTGAGTTACCTCCTGTATTATACTCAAGAGCTGCACTCACTATTCTGCTGGTGCAGTCACTGTGTACATACATTACATTACTGATCCTGAGTTACCTCCTGTATTATACTCCAGAGCTGCACTCACTATTCTGCTGGTGCAGTCACTGTGTACATACATTACATTACTCATCTGAGTTACCTGCTGTATTATCCTCCAGAGCTGCACTCACTATTCTGCTGGTGCAGTCACTGTGTACATACATTACATTACTCATCCTGAGTTACCTCCTGTATTATACTCCAGAGCTGCACTCACTATTCTGCTGGAGCAGTCACTGTGTACATACATTATATTACTGATCCTGAGTTACCTCCTGTATTATACTCCAGAGCTGCACTCACTATTCTGCTGGTGCAGTCACTGTGTACATACATTATATTACTGATCCTGAGTTACCTCCTGTATTATACTCCAGAGCTGCACTCACTATTCTGCTGGTGCAGTCACTGTGTACATACAATACATTACTGGTCCCTCCTGTCCTGATTGATTGTTACATTGTATCAGACGATTGGGTACACTTGTAACAAACCCTCAGCTGTGATGAGTATTGGGTATGTTCAGGGCTGTAAATGAGAATGTCCCCTGCTATGAAGGGAGGAGGGCTCCTGTTCTGTGCTGGTTGTTTGTCCTGTTTATGTGCATTGATACATTGTATCAGTCTGGTTCACATCACCTGTAGACAGTCAGCTGTGATAAGTGTTACCGTACATCTGCACCATTCAAATGTGGCAGTGGGTGCTGGATTTTGGGTTGGGTCATTGGCGATTTTGCTGGTTGCGTTGTAGATACGTTTCACCCTCTATTACAGGCGTTAACCCCTCACATTACTTTTTTTTTATTTTATAAAAGTTGCTAGCTGTGGGACTGATGGCAGCGCATCAAGGGGCAGTGACTTCACAATGGGGGCGGCTCTGTGGCGCTGCAGCAGTCTTTCACCCTGTGGTGCCCAAAGAGGTCGGCCACCTGAGTGAGTGCACATGTACGCCAGTATACGTATGTGCACTTAGGTGGTAATGTGGCACAATAAACCAGTGGGTGCCATATTTGCAGACCCATTACTCTGTACCCCCCCCCCCCCCGTGTGCTCTAGGGTGCCCCCATGTGCGCTCTTCCCCTCTGGTGTAGATAGGTCACACCGCTGCCATTTTTTCATACCCAGTGTACAAAGATGGGAGGTGCGTGATGAACTGCATCTACACGTACCTGGCAGGCGCAATTACTGAGGTCGCTGCCATCTTTAGACACCCAGGTTCAGCGGTGTGTTCGCCAAGCTGTAGCAATGGTTTTCTGGCGTCAGCTGCACCGCTGATAGTACTGCATAATGGGCCTGTACACCAGCGGGCGCCATATTTGCACACCCTTCACTTTGGTGTACAAATATGGCTGTTGCCAATGCGTGAGGAAGACAACCAGACGGAAGTTGATGACGGACGCCACAAGGTTATTATAAGTTACTAATGGGAGCCCGGTGCTATCGCACTGGGTGGCAACATCACAATGGGACGGGCTCTGTGGCGACCGTCTCTCCTCTTTGGGCTCTCTCTCCCATTCGCTGTTTTTCCCTCCTGACTCTCTATCCCTCCGTGCTGGCTCTCAAGTGGAGTGAGGAACTGGTGCAGTTACTCAGACAGCGATCTGTGGGGTGGATGGGCTGCAAGCAGAGCGAGTTGAGGAATGAGTGGGGCAAGTGGTGAGCGCGGGCTGAGATGAGCGTGGCCTCAGCAGGGATGAGTGGGGCCTGAGAGCGAGGGTGAGTGTGCCAACGGTGAGTGCTGGCTTAAGAGTATGAGTGGATGCTGAGCAGGGGGCGAGTGTGTGCTAAGGGTGAGTGCTGGTTTAAGAATGTGAGTGGGTGCTGAGCAGGGGGTGAGTGTGTGCTAAGGGTGAGTGCTGGTTTAAGAGTATGAGTGGGTGCTGAGCAGGGGGTGAGTGTGTGCTAAGGGTGAGTGCTGGTTTAAGAGTGTGAGTGGGTGCTGAGCAGGGGGTGAGTGTGTGCTAAGGGTGAGTGCTGGTTTAAGAGTGTGAGTGGGTGCTGAGCAGGGGGTGAGTGTGTGCTAAGGGTGAGTGCTGGTTTAAGAGTATGAGTGGGTGCTGAGCAGGGGTGAGTGTGTGCTAAGGGTGAGTGCTGGTTTAAGAGTGTGAGTGGGTGCTGAGCAGGGGGTGAGTGTGTGCTAAGGGTGAGTGCTGGTTTAAGAGTGTGAGTGGGTGCTGAGCAGGGGGTGAGTGTGTGCTAAGGGTGAGTGCTGGCTTAAGAGTATGAGTGGGTGCTGAGTGGGGGGTGAGTGTGAGCTAAGGGTGAGTGCTGGTTTAAGAGTATGAGTGGGTGCTGAGCCAGGGGTGAGTGTGTGCTAAGGGTGAGTGCTGGTTTAAGAGTGTGAGTGGGTGCTGAGCAGGGGGTGAGTGTGTGCTGACATAGGGGGGAGTGCAGGCTTAAGAGTGTGAGTAAGGAGAGTACTTGGCTGATCTGTGCTGCTTATAGGACCTTTGGTGATGTCACAATCATGTTATCTGCCATATGACTATGACTTCACTACAGGCCCTGTCAGCTCAGTGTGAGTGACGGGGATGTTTGAGGACAACAAGGGGGTGGCGGCAGCTGGTGAGGGGGTTAGGATGTACGCAGCATGTGGATACATTGGTAATCGGGCCGCTGGCGGTGTCGAGTGGCATGGAGCACTAGTGCCATAGAATTACACTCATGACTTGGGTGTACAAATACGGCGTCGGCGGAAGTGGCATAGCCGGACAACCTGCCGGGAGTGGATGAGCGACTTTACAATTATATAATTAGATTTTTTCCATTATTTTTCTGAGCTCCAAAGCTATAAACTAAATTATAAAATTCTGTGTGCCACCACTAGGAGGAGCTGATGATCCCTCTGTATTCCAGCAGCTCCCTCTAGTGGTGACTGCAGGCATTCAGCATTTACGTCTATGAAGAGAGTTTGGTGCTTTGTATCAGAAACCTCTGCCGTGTCCCTATAATGGACAGGGAGTGATGTCCTCTTCTCATTACTCGGCATTTCCTTCAGCAATTATTCCTTTTTCCATAAAGATCTGGAAACATTCCACTTCATCATGAATTCCAGCAAATAAATACCGGACATAACAAATATCCATTAGAATAAAAGCCAGAAATAAAAACACGACGAGAAGTGGAAATCGCTCGTCCGAGCCGCTTTTATTTAATCTCTCACTCCATAAAAACACTAATTGTCTGAGCTGAAGGCGGGAGCTGGGGGTTCTGGGTAAATTTATGGCGGCAGCGGATAAACCATTCATTATAAAGTCACACACTCCGCCGCGGACGGAAAAAACTGCAAACAATAAAAAAAATAAAATGAAGAAGATTCCATCATGCCAGTCAGATGTGGAGGGAGGAGGTGTACTTTCTTATTTTCTCTCCTTCAAAGCTGCAGCAACGTCTAGATAAGTCATGAGACCCAATGGCCACCGGGGTTCCCACAACTCACCGGGAGACTCAATGGCCACTAGGGCTCCTGCAATGTGATGATCTCAAGTCATGAGACCCAATGGCCACCGGGGTTCCCACAACCCACCAGGAGACTCAATGGCCACTAGGGGCTCCTGCAATGTGATGATCTCAAGTCATGAGACCCAATGGCCACCGGAGTTCCCACAACCTACCAGGAGACTCAATGGCCACTAGGGCTCCTGCAATGCAATGATGTCAAGTCATGAGACCCAATGGCCACCGGAGTTCCCACAACTCACCGGGAGACTCAATGGCCACAAAGGCTCCTGCAATGCCATGATCAAGTCATGAGACCCAATGGCCACCGGAGTTCCCACAACCCACCGGGGGACTCAATGGCCCCAAGGGCTCCTGCAATGCGATGATCAAGTCAGGAGACTTAATGGCCACCGGGGTTCCCACAACTCACCGGGAGACTCATTGGCCACAAGAGCTCCTGCAAATGCGATAATCTCAAGTCATGAGACCCAATGGCCACCGGAGCTCCCACAATGCACTGGTCTGTAGTCAGGAGATCCAATGGCCACAGGAGCTCCCACAATGCACCGGTCTGTAGTCAGGAGACCCAATGGGCACCACAGCTCCCACAACTTACTGGGAGACCCAAAAGCCACCAAGGTTCCCGTAATCCACTGGAATCTAGTCAGGAGATCCAATGGCCACCGGAGCTCCCACAATGCACTGGTCTCCGGCAGCCAGAAAGCAGCAAAACTATCGAAGCAGCTTTGACTGTGACTGGAGTAGAAAATCTTGCTAAATCCATGCCCTGTGCAGATATATAACGTTGTTGATATATGTGCGTGTATATAGGGCAGTGCGGGGTCACAAGCACAGCCCCGCTCCTGTACACAGGGCACCTGCACAATGCGTCTCCTAAGGGCGTCAGGCGCCATCTGTAACATCACCACAGAGCAGCCGCGGTATTAGAGGGGCGCCCGCTATCGGACCACGCAGATAAATCTGTCTCTAAAAATATAGGACATAACGCATCACTACAGTCACACAGCTGATAACAGCGAGCAATAGTAATCAGCGTAGAGGGGTGTACTGTCCCTGTAAAGCAGCTGCATCTACATGTTTTTATGTTCTGCAGAGTTCCCATATCGTGTCACGCTGGGCCGCACTTTGTGCTCCGGTTCTTCACCAGTCAGCAGGATCTCTGCTTGCTGTCAGTGACTGGAAACATGAGTTTGATAATGTAAATCCACTGTAGATCACACAAGTCTCGCTGATGGTTTGTTACAATGTATCAATGAAGGTTTGGCTAAGACTGCACGCAACTGTAACAAACCCTCAGCTGTGAGGCATTTCAGCTTCTGGATTGAAATAACAAGGAGAGGGAGTAAAAATGGTGAAGAATTGTAGACATTAGACACTGATGAAGCTTGGGACCCTCCGTCTGGATCTGCTGCTACGACATAGCGGCTATCAAAGCCTTTTTAATTCAATGCAAACCAAAAGTCAAGCCCTGTGGGGGACAGTGCTGCCCGTGGGTCTCTAGCTGACGCTGCAGGGGTCGTCTGTGCCCGGCCGGACCTCGGCCTCCAGCAGCATGTTCATCACGGCCTTGGTCAGGTAGCTGCAGGTTCCTCTTTTGCCCAGCGGGGGCGTGTTATAGAAGGTGGACATGTCATCCTGTGGAGAGAGCGTAGAGTTACCGGGAACCGCCACTATAGCACCTCATCACCCGCGATATCTACTGCCCCAAAGGAGGAAAGTGCAGCCAACGCACCTCATCACCCGCGATATCTACTACCCTGGAGGAGGAAAGTGCAGCCAACGCACCTCATCACCCGCGATATCTACTGCCCCGGAGGAGGAAAGTGCAGCCAACACACCTCAGCACCCGCGATATCTACTGCCCCGGAGGAGGAAAGTGCAGCCAACACACCTCAGCACCCGCGATATCTACTGCCCCGGAGGAGGAAAGTGCAGCCAACGCACCTCATCACCCGTGATATCTACTACCCTGGAGGAGGAAAGTGCAGCCAACGCACCTCATCACCCGCGATATCTACTGCCCTGGAGGAGGAAAGTGCAACCAACGCACCTCATCACCCGCGATATCTACTGCCCCGGAGGAGGAAAGTGCAGCCAACGCACCTCATCACCCGCGATATCTACTGCCCCGGAGGAGGAAAGTGCAGCCAACGCACCTCATCACCCGCGATATCTACTGCCCCGGAGGAGGAAAGTGCAGCCAACGCACCTCATCACCAGCGATATCTACTACCCTGGAGGAGGAAAGTGCAGCCAACGCACCTCATCACCAGCGATATCTACTACCCTGGAGGAGGAAAGTGCAGCCAACGCACCTCATCACCCGCGATATCTACTGCCTTGGAGGAGGAAAGTGCAACCAACGCACCTCATCACCCGCGATATCTACTGCCCTGGAGGAGGAAAGTGCAGCCAACGCACCTCATCACCCGCGATATCTACTGCCCCGGAGGAGGAAAGTGCAGCCAACGCACCTCATCACCAGCGATATCTACTGCCCCGGAGGAGGAAAGTGCAGCCAACGCACCTCATCACCCGCGATATCTACTGCCCCGGAGGAAGAAAGTGCAGCCAACGCACCTCATCACCAGCGATATCTACTGCCCCGGAGGAGGAAAGTGCAGCCAACGCACCTCATCACTCGCAATATCTACTGCCCCGGAGGAGGAAAGTGCAGCCAACGCACCTCATCACCCGCGATATCTACTGCCCCAAAGGAGGAAAGTGCAGCCAACGCACCGTACTGATCAATACTGCGGATAGCCAAGATCCAACAACTCAGAACCAACCCCAGCCCTGTATATACAGCACTGCTCCTCATACACTATACCCCTGTATATACAGCACCGCTCCTCATACACTATACCCCTGTATATACAGCACCGCTCCTCATACACTATACCCCTGTATATACAGCACCGCTCCTCATACACTATACCCCTGTATATACAGTACCGCTCCTCATACACTATACCCCTGTATATACAGCACCGCTCCTCATACACTATACCCCTGTATATACAGCACCGCTCCTCATACACTATACCCCTGTATATACAGCACCGCTCCTCATACACTATACCCCTGTATATACAGTACCGCTCCTCATACACTATACCCCTGTATATACAGTACCGCTCCTCATACACTATACCCTGTATATACAGCACCGCTCCTCATACACTATACCCTGTATATACAGCACCGCTCCTCATACACTATACCCCTGTATTACAGCACCGCTCCTCATACACTATACTCCTGTATATACAGCACCGCTCCTCATACACTATACCCCTGTATACAGCACCGCTCCTCATACACTATACCCCTGTATATACAGCACGCTCCTCATACACTACACCTGTATATACAGCACCTGTCTCACACTATACCTGTATACGCACCGCTCCTCATACACTATACCCCTGTATACAGCACCGCTCCTCATACACTATACCCCTGTATACAGCACCGCTCCTCATACACTATACCCCTGTATACAGCACCGCTCCTCATACACTATACCCCTGTATATACAGCACCGCTCCTCATACACTATACCCCTGTATATACAGCACCGCTCCTCATACACTATACCCCTGTATAACAGCACCGCTCCTCATACACTATACCCCTGTATATACAGCACCGCTCCTCATACACTATACCCCTGTATACAGCACCGCTCCTCATACACTATACCCTGTATACAGCCCGCTCTATACACTATACCCTGTATACAGCACCGCTCCTCATACACTATACCCCTGTTATACAGCACCGCTCCTCATACACTATACCTCTGTATATACAGCACCGCTCCTCATATCACGCTATACCTTCCTGTATATACAGCACCGCTCCTCATACACTATACCCCTGTATATACAGCACCGCTCCTCATACACTATACCTCTGATATACAGCACCGCTCCTCATACACTATACCCCTGTATATACAGCACCGCTCCTCATACACTATACCCCTGTATACAGCACCGCTCCTCATACACTATACCTCTGTATATACAGCACCGCTCCTCATACACTATACCCTGTATATACAGCAGCGTCCTCATACACTATACCCCTGTATATACAGCACCGCTCCTCATACACTATACCCCTGTATATACAGCACCGCTCCTCATACTCTATACCCCTGTATACAGCACCGCTCCTCATACACTATACCCCCTGTATATACAGCACCGCTCCTCATACACTATACCCCTGTATACAGCACCGCTCCTCATACACTATACCCCTGTATACAGTACCGCTCCTCATACACTATACCTCTGTATATACAGCACCGCTCCTCATACACTATACCCCTGTATATACAGCACCGCTCCTCATACACTATACCCCTGTATATACAGCACAGCTCCTCATACACTATACCCCTGTATATAAGCACCGCTCCTCATAAACTATACCCTGTATACAGCACCGCTCCTCATACACTATACCCCTGTATATACAGCCCCGCTCCTCATACACTATACCCCTGTATACAGCACCGCTCCTCATACACTATACCCCTGTATACAGCACAGCTCCTCATACACTATACCCCTGTATACAGCACAGCTCCTCATACACTATACCCCTGTATACAGCACCGCTGCTCATACACTATACCCCTGTATACAGCACAGCTCCTCATACACTATACTCCTGTATACAGCACCGCTGCTCAAACTATACCCCTGTATACAGCACCGCTCCTCATACACTATATCCCTGTATATACTGCACCAACTCCTCATACACTTACCCCTGTATACAGCACCGCTCCTCATACACTATACCCCTGTATATCAGCACAGCTCCTCATACACTATACCCCTGTATACAGCACCGCTCCTCATACACTATACTCCTGTATACAGCACCGCTCCTCATACACTATACCCCTGTATACAGCACCGCTCCTCATACACTATACCCCTATATACAGCACCGCTCCTCATACACTATACCCCTGTATACAGCACCGCTCCTCATACACTATACCCCTGTATACAGCACAGCTCCTCATACACTATACCCTGTATACAGCACCGCTCCTCATACACTATACTCCTGTATACAGCACCGCTCCTCATACACTATACCCCTGTATACAGCACCGCTCCTCATACACTATACCCCTATATACAGCACCGCTCCTCATACACTATACCCCTGTATACAGCACCGCTCCTCATACACTATACCCCTGTATACAGTACCGTCCTCATACACTATACCTCTGTATATACAGCACCGCTCCTCATACACTATACCCTGTATATACAGCACCGCTCCTCATACACTATACCCCTGTATATACAGCACAGCTCCTCATACACTATACCCCTGTATATAGTGCACCGCTGCTCATAAACTTATACCCCTGTATACAGCACCGCTCCTCATACACTATACTCCTGTATATACAGCACTGCTCCTCATACACTATACCCCTGTATACAGCACAGCTCCTCATACACTATACCCCTGTATACAGCACCGCTCCTCATACACTATACCCCTGTATACAGCACCGCTCCTCATACACTATACCCCTGTATAAAGCATCGCTCCTCATACAATATACAGCACCACTCCTCTTACACTATACCACTGTATACAGCTATTGTTCTCCACGGTATATATCCCAGCTCTGTATATACAGCACTGCTCCTCTTCTACTATACCCCCTGTATACAGCACTACTCCTCTTACACTATACCCCTGTATACAGCTTATCTTCTCCATGATACATACTTAGGCCCTGTATATACAGCACTCATCCTCTTACATTATACCCCCTGCAGACCGCTAGTCTACTCCATGGTATATACCCTGGCCCTCTCCTACATTATACTCCCTGCATACAGCTAGTCTACTCCATGGTATATACCCTGGCCCGCTCTTACATTATACCCCCTGCATACAGCTAGTCCCCTCCATGGTATATAACCCCAGTATACAGCTCTCCTGACATCCTCTCCCACGTGTCGCTCGGCTTCTTGTGATTATAGCCAGACGTCTTGTGCGGAGACGCTGATCTTCCTCCGGGGGCAGCGTTCCTTCTTACCTGCTTCTCTATTCCTTGAAGTCTGCTCTGATCTCTCTGGAAATCACTGAAGGCCTCCTTCACCAGTCTGTCCAGATCCACCTTCTCCTGAAACTCAAACTCGGGGTTTCTCTCCAGAATGACGGAGACGATCATCAGGAGCTGCGGACGAGTCAGGACGTCACGCTATGAAGCTCATTGTGTGGATGATTATTCCCACAGAACCATGGCTTTACCCAGAATTTTACAGCAAATAATTATAGGGTTGACTGTGACCCCATACATGGCACTTGTACTCTGCCGGAGGGTCACGTGTCGTAGCTTATACAAAAAAAGAGAATTTTGTTTACGTACCGTAAATTCTTTTTTCTTGAATCATCAATGGGAGACCCAGACAATGGGGTTTAGGGCACTGCCCTCCGGAGGCCACACTAGGTACTACAAGTTTGTAGACACCGCCCCCTCCGCTTATAAACCCCTACCGCATGGAATATCCTCAGTTTGGTCCATAAGCTGCGAGGAGACAACATAAACCACACCCGAAACATCGGGAAAGAAACCGTGCACAGACGGTCCAACAACCCGGAATAAACTGTCCCAACTGGGAACAGGTCAAATGCAAAACATCCAACGGAACAACTGGGTGGGTGCTGGGTCTCCCATTGATGATTCAAGAAAAAAGAATTTACGGTACGTAAACAAAATTCTCTTTTTTCTGATCATCATAATGGGAGACCCAGACAATGGGGATGTCCTAAAGCGAACCCCAGGGCGGGAAAAGTTCCTCAAAAGACGTTGATATACACGGTCCCCCTCAAAGGTGGGCAACCGCCGCCTGGAGGACCCGCCTGCCCAAACTTGCATCCGCAGAGGCATGGGCATGCACCATATAGTGCTTAGAGAAAGTGTGCAGGCTGGACCAAGTGGCCGCCTGACACACCTGTAGCGCAGAAGCGCGATGTCGCAAAGCCCAGGAAGCACCGACAGCTCTGGTCGAGTGCGCCTTCAAGCCCACCGGGAGAGGCAAACCAGAAGAACGGTAGGCCTCTTGAATGGGTGCCTTGATCCATCTGGCCAAGGTCGATTTTGACGCCGCGGACCCCTTACAGCGACCTGCCGTAAGGATGAACAAAGAATCCGAACTCCGGAAGGAGGCCGTCCTGGACACATAAATGCGTACAGCCCTCACCAGATCCAGAGTATGGAGATCGCGCTCAACCTGATGAACAGGGGCAGGACAGAATGATGGAAGAACAATCTCTTGGTTCAAGTGAAAAGTGGAAACCACCTTTGGCAAGAATTCTGCCCGCGGGCGCAACACCACCTTGTCTTGGTGGACCACCAGAAAGGGCGACTTGCACGATAGTGCAGCCAATTCAGAGACCCGTCTTAGAGACGTAATTGCCACCAGAAAAACCACCTTCTGTGACAGACAAGAGAGGGAAACTTCTCTCAATGGCTCAAAAGGCGGTTTCTGTAGAGCCGCCAGGACCATGTTGAGATCCCAAGGGTCCAGTGGTCGCCTATACGGCGGGACCACCCGAGACACTCCCTGGAGAAATTGACGAACCTTAGGAAGGAGCGCCAAGCGCCTGTCAAACAGCACTGAAAGAGCTGATACTTGACCCTTCAGGGAGCTGAGGGATAAACCCAATTCCAAACCCGATTGTAGTAAAGCCAACAAGGTCGGAATGGACAAGGGCCACGGTGACCGTCCACCAGAGGCACACCAGGTGAAAAAGATTTTCCACGTTCTGTGGTAAATCCTCCGTGATACAGGCTTCCTAACCCGATTCATAGTGGCAACCACAGTAGGGGAGAATCCTCTGGATGTTAGCAGCCAGGCCTCAAGAGCCATGCAGTCAATCTGAGGGCCCTGGAATTGAGGTGGAAGAAGGGGCCTTGCGCGAGAAGATCTGCGCGTTCTGGAAGAGCCCACCGGTTCCCGCCTGACAGTTGCCACAGATCCGGATACCAGGACCTCCTGGGCCAATCCGGTGCCACTAGAATGGCTACGCTGCACTCCGTCCTGATCTTCCACAGAACCTTGGGAATCAATGCTAGCGGAGGGAACACATATGGTAGATGGAAGTCGGACCAACTCAGGATCAGGGCGTCCGCCCCCAGAGACTGAGGATCCCATGATCTCGCCATGTACTGTGGCACCTGATGGTTCAGCCGTGAGGCCATCAGATCCACGTCCGGAGTGCCCCATCTGCCGCAGATGTCCCGGAAGACGTCCGGATGAAGAGACCACTCTCCGGCGTCCATCCCCTGTCGGCTCAAGTAGTCGGCCTCCCAGTTCTCGACCCCTGGGATGTGAACTGCGGAGATCAGGCAGTCGTTGTCCTCCACCCAGGATAGAATGCGGTGGACTTAGGCGAGGGCCTGAGCACTTCTGGTCCCTCCCTGATGATTTATATAGGCGACGGCCGTCGCATTGTCGGACTGAACCCGGATGGGCTGTCCTGACAGTAACTTCTGAAACGCCAAGAGCGCCAGATAGACCGCCCTGATCTCCAGCACATTGATCTGCAACGCCGACTCCGACTGAATCCAGAGGCCTTGAGCCCTGTGGTGTAAGAACACCGCTCCCCAGCCCTTCAGACTGGCGTCGGTGGTCACCACTAACCATGACGGTTTGAGGAAAGACCGGCCCCGTGACAAGTGACGTGGTTGGAGCCACCACTGCAGGGAATCCCTGGTCGGTCGTGAAAGGGCCATCAGCCGATTCAGCGAGATCGTCCTCTTGTCCCATCTTCGGAGAATTTCCAGCTGGAGAGGACGGAGGCGAAACTGCGCGAAAGGCACCGCCTCTATCGCTGCCACCATGCGGCCCACCAGTTTCATCAACACCCGTATGGAAGAGTGTGGTGACAGGAGGACATCTTGGACTCCCGATTGGATGGCCAGCTGTTTGGCTCGTGGCAGGGACACCAGAGCTGAGTCCGTGCGGAAGACCATGCCCAGATATGTCAGTGACTGGGTCGGAACTAGGGTCGATTTCTGAATATTGAGAAGCCACCCAAACTGTTCCAGAGACTTCATGGTCACCTCCAGGCTCTTCCGGCAAAGATGTTCTGATGGCGCCCTGACCAGCAGGTCGTCTAGATAGGGTATGACGGCGTGTCCCTGCACATGTAGGAGAGCCATCATAGATGCCATCACTTTCGTGAACACCCGCGGAGCCGAGGCCAACCCGAAGGGCAGCGCCACGAACTGGTAGTGTTCGTCCCCCACTGCAAATCTCAACCAGCGTTGATGAGTGCAATGGGCACGTGAAGGTAAGCGTCTCGGATATCTATGGACGCTAAAAAGTCTCCCTGCGACACAGCCGCGATCACGGAGCGCAGGGATTCCATGCGGAACTTCCGAACCAACACGTGATGGTTGAACAACTTGAGGTCCAGAACCGGGCGAAAAGAGCCGTCCTTCTTCGGGACGATAAAGAGGTTGGAGTAAAAACCCCTGAACCTCTCCCCCGTAGGCACTGGGATCACTACTCCGTCTCTGCGGAGTCCCTCCAACACCAGATAAAAAGCCTGAGCCTTGTCTGGAGAAGGAACAGACCGATGGAATCGGTGTGCCGGCCGCGACGTCAGCTCTATCCTGTAGCCGCTCGAGACTACGTCTCGGACCCACCGGTCTTGGACGTGGAGTAACCATCTGTCCTGAAATCGGGACAGGCGGCCCCCCACCTGTGGGGCGGCAGGACTGGAGAGCGAGTCATGCGGAAGTGGTTTTGGGGGTGGCAGCCGTTGCCCCCGTTGACTTCTTCTGGCGACCCTTGGGGCGCCACTGAGTAGAGGGCTTGCCTCCTCTGTCCGCGCGAGCGGAAGAAGCTGATGACTGCGAGCTGGAACGAAAGGACCACTGTTTGGGGTTCCTTTTGACGGAATACCGTGGCTTAGGCTTATTCTGTGGGATCTTAGACTCCGCAGAATCCTTTATCAGCTTATCCAGCTCGGTACCAAAAAGCCTGTCACCCGAAAATGGAAGATTCTGCAGAATCTTCTTTGACGTGGCATCTGAGTCCCAGAGACGCAGCCACAACAACCTGCGGATCGCTATAGCATTGGCCGAAGCCACAGCAGAGCGGGTGGCAGTTTCTAGGGTCGCAGTCCTGGCGTAATCAGCATAGGCCCTTGTCCTATCAGTAAGCGCTAGGACCTCAGAATTGGACCCCGCCAGGTCCGTGATACCATCCAAGCAGGTGGTGATTGCCTGCAGAGTCCAGACCGTGGCAAAATTAGGGGCAAATGAAGACCCCACAGCCTCATAGGAAGACTTGGCGAGTTGTTCGACCTGTCTATCCGTCGCGTCCTTCAATGAGGAGCTATCAGAGGCAGAGAAAAGGGAGCGTGCAGCAATCCTGGTCATGGAAGCATCCACCTTCGGGGACTGCGACCACTCCTGAAGCACCTCCTGGGGGAAGGGGAAGCGAGTGTCCCTAGATTTGCGGACATAACGCCGCCCAGGGTGAACCCTGGGTGCTCTAACCACCCTTCCAAAGTTAGTGTGGTCCATAAAGGAGCCACATGGGCGAGCCTCCGGCTGCAGCCATTGATAAACCTCCTTCGGATGGAGTTCCACCTCCTCAGGGGGTGCCACGAGACGAAGAGTCTCGTTTATGGAGGATACCAAATCCTCCACCCCATCAGGTGGTTCTGACATAGACTCAAGTATTGAACCCCCATCATCCTCGTCACCGTCAGAGTGACGCTCCTCCTCAGAGAGGTTCTGGATCTCGGGTGATTCATCCCGGCGAGCCCGCTTAAGGGGTCTCGCGGTAGCGAAGGGTGACACCCGGGGGTAACTTGAGGGAGCAGCTGGATTTTCCAGTCTCCTAGTCAGTGCCTCCAGGGATTGCGACATGGAGGACAGCTTGGACAACACAGATTCATTAATCTTATTCTGTGTTTCCCATTGCCCTGGGATCACCTGAACCTCAGGGTACAGCACCGGAGCTGCAGACTCTGCCGTATCAGTCCGGGCCTCTGGGCGTCCGCAGTTATTGCAGGACCCCCCAACCAGCGTCCCGTTGCATGTAGCACAGGTAGTGGTGGAGTTGTCTGCCTTAGCAGTACTCTTCTTTGCTGGGGACATGCCGACAGCAGAGGAGAAAAATAAGCCAAGTAGGAAACCGGAACACCGGCGGCTTACCGACCGCTTCAATGCGGTGGAGGGGAGCGATGTGTGTGTGGCCTCCGCGAGGGTAATGACCGGACTCTCCTGGGAGCGCAGTAGTGCACTCATTCAGACCCAGTAGGGAAGTGAGGAGAAAATGGCCGCCGCCAGACCAGTCGTGGGCGGCGCCACAAACACGCGGGAAGCACACACACACACCCACATCTCATGGGCTGCTCCCCATCTCTCCAAGCAGCCAGCTCAGTAATCTGGTGCTGGAGCCCGCAGCGCGGGAGATATAGTATCAACACTATACCCAGGGCTTCAGACAAACTCTGTAGCCCGCAGCCGCAGCCCCTGTGACACACAGGGCGGTCAGCTATGGTGACCCCAGCACAGGATACACCGCCAGAACCGCGGACCCGAGGGTTGCGCGCGGTCTGAGTGTCACAACACAATAGTGTCAGACACTACCCCCAGGCACACCGGAGACACACAGGGTACCTCAGTGCCGGTCCGGTCTGTAAGCACCATATAATGGGAGGCCTCGGACGGGGGTTCAGCACCAGTCCGGTCTGTAAGCACCATTAGGGAGGCCTCGGACTGGGCTGGCTTCAGTCCGGTCTGTAAGCACCGTTTAGGGAGGCCTCGGACGGAGCGGAGCTGTGCAAGGCTCCTGTCTCCCACTTCCCAGAGCCCCCAGGGGGGATGGGAAGGAGTGCGGCAGCGTACCGGGAGAACACAACGTGTCCAGGCTCAGAGCCCTCCGGTACCTCAACCTGTGTGTTCCCCAGGGGTGAACAGGGAGACTGCCGGAGGTCCCCGACCGGGACCTACCTTGTCTTCAGACGCCATCACGTAAGCTGTGAGAATGCTGTGATGTGCAAGCAAAGCGTGTGATACCTCCGAGCACACTAAGTTTAAAACTGAGGATATTCCCTGCGGTAGGGGTTTATAAGCGGAGGGGGCGGTGTCTACAAACTTGTAGTACCTAGTGTGGCCTCCGGAGGGCAGTGCCCTAAACCCCATTGTCTGGGTCTCCCATTATGATGATCAGAAAACTCCCAATAAAACTGCAACGTGTGACCTGTGGGAGAGGACGAGTGACCGCACACAGCTGCCCGGCAGTGACCGCACACAGCTGCCCGGCAGTGACCGCACACAGCTGCCCGGCAGTGACCGCACACAGCTGCCCGGCAGTGACCGCACACAGCTGCCCGGCAGTGACCGCACACAGCTGCCCGGCAGTGACCGCACACAGCTGCCCGGCAGTGACCGCACACAGCTGCCCGGCAGTGACCGCACACAGCTGCCCGGCAGTGACCGCACACAGCTGCCCGGCAGTGACCGCACACAGCTGCCCCCGGCAGTGACCGCACACAGCTGCCCGGCAGTGACCGCACACAGCGCCCGGCAGTGACCGCATAGAGCTTCCCGACACATCCAGAGATGGTACTCGTTACCTCCACGATGATCTGGCGGTATTCGGGCTGGGAGATGTTCTGCAGCATGTCTTCCACCAGCAGAGAGAAGTTCATCTCATACATCGTCATGTCGGACAGGGTGGGTTGCTGTGTGTGAAATAGACTAATGGTTAAATCTCGGAGGGACACGGAGGACGGCGTGTCACTGATCGTTACTGCAGGACGATATCCTCACCGCTGATATCCGGACTCTGCACTACGACTACAGTGTGTAACGTCTTGTGATCCCCCCATATGGAGCACAGGGGCAGACGCCGTCATGTTCATACCTGAGGGAGGAACTTTCCAGACACGATGATCCCGCTGGGCGTCCGCTCCAGGATCTGCCACACTCGGTCGTAGAATCCAGCCGGATTTCTGTTCAGAGAGCCGTCTATCTGCCTGCGGTTCAGCCAGCACCTGCAGAGAGATGGGGTCCGGTCAGTGACACAGACTGCAGAAGGCTGCTGGTAAGTAGCGGAAACCATCAATCGCTTTCACCGATATAAACACATAAGGGCGCAGTCACCCAGCTGGATTGTACAGTCCATGTTTGGGCCACAATTCTCTTCCTCAGCTGAGCCAATATTGCCATATACACTGACAAGACTTCAGGTCAGGAAACCTGAGGTCTCAATACAGTTGTGTTACTGCTCCCCTTACCCCCCAGTGCTGGCTGCCATCTCTCCTCACTGCTCCATACACAGGGGGGTCTGGGCCGAGCGTTCGGTGCAATCTCTATGAGACAGTCGCTGCCAGATGTCTCACATTGACTCATATTTCCTGACAGTAATGGGGAGACCCAAATACACATTTAGATTGGTGCTAAACTCCCTGACGATGCTGTAATTTTAAGAGGACGGCTCTCTGTGGAGGATGGTGGATCTGTCCAGAAGAAGAAAGGGGACGCCACACTGCCCCGGAGGGGGAAGCCACACTGCCCCGGAGGGGGGTAAGCCACACTGCCCTGGAGGGGGGGGAAGCCACACTGCCCCCAGAGGGGAAACGCCACACTGCTCCCGGAGAGGGGGCGCCACTCTCTCCCAGATGAGGACAGCTCTCACCTCCCGGACTGCTGCGGCTGCAGAATACAGAGCAGAAGCTCTTTGATCTTGCTGGGTGACAGCTGGTAGATGTCCTCGTCCGGCTGCTCCCCGCTGCGGATCTTCAGCTCGTATCTCATGGCGTGAATTATCCATCTGTAATATAAAAATTCAGACATTTCTAGTGCTACATGCAGAGGATTTTTGGGGAAACGTTCAGCTTTCACCATCTCCTTCCCCTGGAGATAAGCAGCTACCAAATATCTGTCACCACTTATCTCCAATCCCCTTGTATAGTGTAATATAAGGAGCACTCCAGAGGTCGGATGAAGGTGTCCGCTCACCGCTGTGTGCAGACTCTGGGGTGGCCCCCGTCATGTGCTGTGCACCCATGGGGCCTTACTTTGACTCAATTCCTCGTGATCTTTCAGACCTCTGCTTGCTGTTATACAATAACAACCTTCATTGATGAAAAAATTAATCCGTACCCCCAAGAAACAATTTTGGTTTAGTTTTGGGGGCAAATCCAACGCGGCTGATGGGTATGGATGGGGGAGGGGCGAAGTACAATCCTGCAGGTTACCATATGAACCTATAAATGTTGCACTTGCAGATTTATGTTTAATGAAGCCGGGTAAGATGCGGCCACTAGGTGCAACAAAGGAGAAAGCGGAGTTTATTTCTTTCCTAAGCAGAAGTTGCTGAAATACACAGAAATAAAGATTGGCTTATTCTATTGCTTCTTGTATCCGGCGTGTGTGATGGTTTCCGCCTGGTCTCCAGCCGGGCAGCTTGTAATGAACCATCAGCCCGCGGAACTGTAATTACTGTGCTTCCTCCCAAATAACTGTATCACCTGCACGGCTGTGACAACACGTCGTCTATAGATTGTAAGAAGTGTCCGTATTCACTGACTGCAAGCAGAGCTGAGGAACGTTTGTTTAAACAGTCACCCCCTCAGATGCGAGGGGCGTTGGTCATACTTGGATTTGGGGTCGGTCGCACTCACCCCTACGCGGATCTTTAGCATCCCGCTGAACAGCTGCGGAGTGTTGGAGATGATCCAGCCGATGTGGATGACCAGCTCCTGCTGCAGGACGGCCTCGCGCTCGTCATACGGGCTGCACTTACTGTAGATTATATCCTTTATCACCCCAGGTGACAGTGGGTTGGAGATCACCTCTTCCTCGTGCCCGAAGACACCAAGGGTGACCTAAGGGGACAAAAACAGTTATGGCGGGCGCAGAACAGGCAAAGCGGGCGCAGAACTGGCAGACGCCACTGATCAGAGGAGCCAGGCGGCCCCCACACCTCGCATCAGCCACGACAAGACACTGCTGATCAGAGGAGCCGGGCCAGACAACACACCGCTGATCACAGGTAGAGAGCCAGGCCAGCACAACACGCCAAGGCCGCGTCAGCACAGGACACCGCTGATCAGAGGAGGCCACGCAGCCACGCAAAGCCGCACGCAAGACACACCGCTGATCAGAGGAGCCAGGCAGTGCAACCGCAGCAGAGAACACCGCTGATCAGAGGTGGCCCCAGGTGTCAGCCACAGCATAGAGACGCCACTGATCAGAGGTGCCTGGGGCCACGCACAGAGACACCGCTGATCAGAGGAGCTGTGCAGCCACGCACAAGAGACACCGCTGATCAGAGGAGCTGTGCAGCCACGCACAGAGACACTGCTGATCAGAGGTTCCGGGCAGCCAAGCATAGAGACGCCACTGATCAGAGGTGCCAGGCGGACCGTATGCACAGACAGAACATCGCTGATCAGAGGAGCCGGGTGGCCACGCACAGAGACACCGCTGATCAGAGGAGTCGGGCGGCCACGCACAGATACCACTGATCAGAGATGCCAGGCGGCCACGCCAACGATCAAGAGACACGAGCCGCTGATCAGAGGAGCCAGGCAGCAGCCAAGCATGACAGAGATGGCCGTTGCTCCATTACTAACGCTAAGTGTGGAAACTCACAGACTTACAGAACTGCAGACAGTAAATCCCCAGCCGCTGTTCACCGTAGTAACTGATTAGTCTGTTAGCCGCATCATAAAGCAGAATCCGATCATTTCTGCAGCTTTCTAATATACACTGCGATTCAATCCTTCACTATTTCCAAGAATACTGCTTGCTGTCAGTGAACAGAAACTTTTCACAGCTGATTATTTGCAACTGTATCCAGTCTACACAATAGTCTCTGAGCTCAACAGCCCCGATGATGACATCTACCAGCACAGATACATTGTAGTGAGATCTGTCAACCTCATTAAGAAAATCTGGATCAGATACAACTGTAACAAATGCTCAGATGTGAGAGGTAATAAAGGGGTTTTCCTTTTTCCCTAGCCGTGGTTTAAGACAAACTCAGCTTTCCTCCCCCTCCTCGGGTCCAGTGCGGAGTCTCCCAAGGAGTTATTGTCAGCACTCACTAAGCTTAACAGATGTGCCTGAGTTTATGGCACTAGCTGCTGAGCTTAATGGTTGTGCCTGCATTTATGGCACGAGCTGCTGAGCTTAATGGTTGTGCCTGAGTTTATGGCACAAGCTGCTGAGCTTAATGGTTGTGCTCGAGTTTATGGCACGAGCTGCTAAGCTTAATGGTTGTGCTCGAGTTTATGGCACGAGCTACTGAGCTTAATGGTTGTGCCCGAGTTTATGGCACGAGCTGCTGAGCTTAATGGTTGTGCTGAGTTTATGGCACAAGCTGCTAGTTTAATGGTTGTGCTCGAGTTTATGGCACGAGCTCTGAGCTTAATGGTTGTGCCCGAGTTTATGGCAAGAGCTGCTGAGCTTAATGGTTGTGCCTGAGTTTATGGCACAAGCTGCTGAGCTTAATGGTTGTGCTCGAGTTTATGGCACGAGCTGCTGAGCTTAATGGTTGTGCTGAGTTTATGGCACAAGCTGCTGAGCTTAATGGTTGTGCCTGAGTTTATGGCACGAGCTGCTGAGCTTAATGGTTGTGCCCTGAGTTTATGGCACGAGCTGCTGAGCTTAATGGTTGTGCCTGAGTTTATGGCACGAGCTGCTGAGCTTAATGTTGGCCTGAGTTTATGGCATGAGCTGCTGAGCTTAATGGTTGTGCCAGAGTTTATGGCACGAGCTGCTGAGCTTAATGGTTGGCCTGAGTTTATGGCACAAGCTGCTGAGCTTAATGGTTGTGCCTGAGTTTATGGCACAAGCTGCTAAGCTTAATGGTTGCGCCTGAGTTTATGGCATGAGCTGCTGAGCTTAATTGGTTGCGCCTGAGTTTATGGCACAAGCTGCTGAGCTTAATGGTTGTGCCTGAGTTTATGGCACGAGCTGCTGAGCTTAATGGTTGCGCCTGAGTTTATGGCATGAGCTGCTGAGCTTAATGGTTGCGCCTGAGTTTTATGGGCACAATGTCGCTGATGAAAACTCTAATGGTTGTGCCTGAGTTTATGGCACGAGCTGCTAAGCCTAATGGTTGCGCCTGAGTTTATGGCATGAGCTGCTGAGCCCACTGATTGCCTGCAGTGCTGACAACCTGTCACCACAGCCTATCACTGTTATCAGCGGCAGAGACTCAGCGCTGGACCTGGGGAGGGTGAGGAGAGAGGAAGTTGTTGTGTGTTTTAAACCAACTCACAACTTTCCTGAAGCCGAAAAAAAAACATTAAATTTTCTACAATTTTTTTGATGAAACAAGTATATTTCCCATTCACGGAGAGGAAGCAGATGTCTTAAAATGACAAATTGTGTACAAAGTAGCAAAGGGATGTAATATGTGGGACCCCAGGTGCTACCCACAGTCTGATAGGATCCAGGGGGCCCCATAGATTAAAGCCAAGGATGGAGAGGTGACCTTACACGAGGCTCTCATCACTGAAGTCAATAGGGGTACCGGGACCACCCCTCAGATTAGCCATCTGGACCCCATTACATCTATAGGACCGCACCTTCCCATGATGGATTTGGGGCACTGAAGATTAATGCCCCCAACCCTTGCAGGATGAGGGTCCGAATCTCAAACACTTATACAGGGTTATGATTGGATACATATATGTCTGTATGAGATGATGGTGGTTGTAGTACTCACCTGCTTGCCCTGAACTAATGCGTTAGTTATGGACGGGGCGAGGCTGTCCACTATTTTACCTAAAAGACTGGCAGCGAGACGCACAACAGACCTGCAAGCAGAAAACAGAGCAGTGCCACTCCACCGGCCGGACATGCACAACCAGAGCCAACACCCGCACTTCCCCTTTAAGTACCTATTTGCATATTACATGAGAAGCGGCAGGTGATTGGTCAGTTGGTAACGAGAAGAGTAACAATATTAATAAAATCAATCAAATCTAACGACCACAGAAGCGATCAGGATCAGTGGGGAGGAGGACTCTATATCTGGCAGCAGAACAGTCCTGTATATAGTGCAGAGGTACTACAAGGCTCAGGCTCCCCCTGTACATAAGGACAGTCTGATCACACCCAGAGCTGCATTCAGAATTCTGCCTACAACCAGAAGCATTCCCATAATGATTTCTTTTGCAATTAAATGTGGGAAAAGAAAAGAAATGCACCGCGTCTGTGCATGCTCTGCTTCAACGTTGAAAGCAGAAACTGCAGAATTATGAGTGCAGCTCTGGAGGTGACAGACTACAAGACCATCTGAAGGCAGGTAAACCCTCACACCTAAAAGGTAGTTTCTGGCACCCCTCACCCTCAGTGTGATCGACTGGACATAGGGGGGGCGATCTACAGTGATCGGTTACAGCTCTGCCCCATAGTGGTGGAGCAGAATGCTCCTAATCACTGACACCAGGTTTCTTTCCCCTTGTTATTATGAGGGGCTGCTCCTCGCGGAACCCATCAGTCATGTCGTTGTCATCCCTGCTCCTCCTCATTATCCACCGGACTAATAAACCATAACCCTGACAAGTGGCAGAATTCAGCAGGGTCTGGTCAGGTCAGTGCCCCGCAGGGTCTGGTCGGGTCGGTGCCCCGCAAGGTCTGGTCAGGTCAGTGACCTGCAAGGTCTGGTCAGTGCCCCCCAGGGTCTGGTTGGGATAGTGCCCCGCAGGGTGTGGTCAGGTCGGTGCCCCGCATGGTCTGGTCGGGTCGGTGCCCCGCAGGGTCTGGTCGGGTCAGTGACCTGCAAGGTCGGGTCGGTGCCCAGCAGGGTCGGGTCTGTGCCCCGCAGGGTCTGGTTGGGTCGGTGCCCCACAGGGTCTGGTCGGGTCGGTGCCCCGCAGGGTCTGGTCGGGTCGGTGCCCCGCAAGGTTTGGTCAGTGCCCCCCAGGGTCTGGTCGGGATAGTGCCCCGCAGGGTCTGGTCAGGTCGGTGCCCCGCAGGGTCTGGTCGGGATAGTGCCCCGCAGGGTCTGGTCAGGTCGGTGCCCCGCAGGGTCTGGTCGGGTCGGTGCCCTGCAGGCTCTGGTCGGGTCGGTGCCCTGCAGGGTCGGGTCGGTGCCCCGCAGGGTCTGGTCGGGTCGGTGCCCCGCAGAGTCTGGTCGGTGCCCCGCGGACCTGGTTGGGTCGGTGCCCCGCGGGGACATTCCTGATACCTAAGTGGGGTTCAGAGATTATTTTTCTCCTTGCGATTTATGCTGCAGACCTCCATGTAATGAGGATAACGATGTTCAGGCGCGGCAGCGGGTAATGTGTGTGACCAGGCGCCGCCAACTGCTGATAATGGTGCTCTTAGTCTGGGCCACGCTGCTAAGTCAACACGTTTCACCATCAATAAAAGCTAATGTTCGGTCTGGGGTGTCAGATCTGTGGATACAGCAGAGCTGGGTTTGTCATATGGCACCAGCTCCCGATGATGCCGGGGTCCACTCTACAGTAACAGGAGTAAAGAATAAGCAAAATCCAAACGTGCTGCTGAGCTGAATAGACTTCATCTCCATGGACTTCATCTGCATATTCAAATTCTAGGGAGCGATGCACCTTGGGTTTCACGGTGTTTGAGTGCTTTAACTGGTGCCCGCAGTGTTATCTTCCACTGGTCTCCACAAGGTCAGTGGTTGCTTTGTGATGTCGGTCTATCAAGCATTGCTCCCACCCAGCCAGAATCCTGCGCCACACTGATGAGGGGCAACAACCCTGAAACAGCTGTCTGTGGTTGGATACCTAGTCCATGGTAAACCCCTGGCCATATCTTCAAGCTCGCAAGGGCTGAATAGTGACTTAAGGGCTACTAATACCCTGGGCTAGGTCCTTCCCTGGTGGGATAACTGGCTGGTGTCCATGTTGTAGACTCTTAACCGAGGCTCCATGGACTTCATCTGCATGAGCTGAATAGAGGTAGCAGAGCCAAGTTTGTAGTCTGGCCCAAGAGGATTTACATAGGACTGCCAGTAAACCCAATGTATTATAATGTACAAACCATAAGACACATTTGGCTCTGCTACATCTGGTCATAACTCTCCCAAGGGCAGCGGCTGCTTCTCCTGCTGTGTTATCAGAGGTGATGGGGTTAGTTCATGCCGGTTAATCCAAAACGCGTGCGGTATTATTTTCCTGGCCGTGCAAAGCAATCCATGGCCGCTCCCAGAAAAGCCGACAGCGCAGGCGGCTTTTTACCTGCTTCCCGTGTACCACAAGCGTGGTGATATGTGGCGCCATAGACGAGGCCACCCTCTGCATGAAGGCGGCGGTGTAACGGACCACAAACCTGCGAGTGACAACAGACAACAATGGCGGTGAAGTGGAAGGAGGTCGCGGGGGACGGGCTGAGGGGGGTTCAAGCACAAAACCCCAAACTCCTAATCCTCCCGAGTGACAGTGAGGAGGAAAGACACGTCGCTCCACTAAAGACAATGTGTTACCTTAAACTGGGCAGAAATCTGGAGTCACATCACCTACTCCAGTCACAGCCAAAGCTGCAGTCATGAGAATGGAGGGGCCGCCACAGCGCCCGACGCACCCCGCGGTGCCATGCAGCTTTGGATATCAGTAGAAAATAGAACAGAAGAAGGAGGAGAAAGGAAGAGAAGATGGAGGAAGAAGGAGGATGGAGGATGGAGGAAGAAGGAGGATGGAGGAGAAGGAATGGGAAGGGATGGAGAAGAAGGAGGATGGAGGAAGAAGGAGGATGAGGAAGGAAAGAAGGAGATGAGAAGAGGAGGATGGTGGAAAGGAAGAAAGGAAGATGGAGGAAGATGGAGGAGATTGAAGAATGAAGATGGAGGAAAAAGGAAGATGGAGGAAAAAGGAGGATGGAGGAAAAAGGAGGATGGAGGAAAAAGGAAGATGGAGGAAAAAGGAAGATGGAGGAAAAAGGAAGATGGAGGAAAAAGGAAGATGGAGGAAAAAGGAAGATGGAGGAAAAAGGAAGATGGAGGAAAAAGGAAGATGGAGGAAAAAGGAAGATGGAGGAAAAAGGAAGATGGAGGAAGAAGAGGATGGAGGAAGAAGGAGGATGGAGGAAGAAGGAGGATGGAGTTAGAAGGAAGATGGAGGAAGAAGGAGGATGGAGGAAGAAGGAAGATGGAGGAAGAAGGAGGAGGGAGGATGAGGAGAAGAGGAGAAGGAGGAAGATGGAGAAGAGAGGAAGATGGAGAAAGGAGGAAGATGGAGAAAGGAGGAAGATGGAGAAAGGAGGAAGATGGAGAAAGGAGGAAGATGGAGAAAGGAGGAAGATGGAGAAAGGAGGAAGATGGAGAAAGGAGGAAGATGGAGAAAGGAGGAAGAGGGAAGATGGAGGAAGAAGGAAGAGGAAGAAGAAGGAAGATGGAGGAAGAAGGAAAATGGAGGAAGAGGGAAGATGGAGGAGAGGGAAGATGGAGGAAGAAGTAAGATGGAGGAAGAGGGAAGATGGAGGAAGAAGATGAAGGAATAAGGAAGATCAAAAAAGAAGGGCGGTGGAGGAAGGAGGAAGATGAGAGGAAGAAGGAAGATGGAGGAAGATAAAAAAGGTTGGATGAAGAAGAAAGATAGATGGCGGAAGAAACAAGATGAAGAAATATAAATTAAGATGGAAGAAGAAGGAAGATGGAGTAAGAAGTAAGAAGATGTAGGAAGAAGTAAGAAGGAGGAAAAAGGAGGAATAAGGAAGATAGAAGATGGACGAAGAAGAAAGATAGATGGCGGATGAAGGAAGATGAAGAATATAAATTAAGATGATGGAGGAAGGAGGAAGAAGAGAGGAGTTAGAAGGGAGGATGCAAATTGAAGGATGAGGAAGAAGGAAGTGGAGGAAGAAGAGAACTGCGGAGGATACTACAGGAGAAGGAGAAAGGGGAAGATGGAGAAAGGAGGAAGATGTGAATAAGGAGGGATGGGAAGGATGAATTATAGCAGGATTATGGTGTAGTAGTGCAAATGATGGGGGTGAAGAATTATTGGTGAGACTGCGGACCCCAATACCAGAGGAAATCACCCACTATAGAATACATTAACTCACAATATAGGTCATCAGTGACTTCCACTGAGCAGTAACATCACAGATAATGCTCCAGACACCACCAAAGCTGCCGACTCCGGGGGCTCAGAGGACTGCAGTATACGCAGTACCCGCCGCCTCCCAGAACTGGTGAATACGCAGCACCCGTCTCCCACGACTGGAGTATACATAGCACCCGCCTCCCACGACTGGAGTATACACAGCAACCACCTCCCAGGACTGGATTATACACAGCACCCACCTCCCAGGACTGGAGCATACGCAGCACCCACCTCCCAAAACTGGAGCATACGCAGCACCTGCCACCTCCCAGGAGTGGAGCATATGCAGCACCTGCCACCTCCCAAGACTGGAACATATGCAGCACCCACCTCCCATGACTGGAGCATACACAGAACCCACCTTTCAGGACTGAAGCATACGCAGCACCCACCTGCAAGGACTGGAGCATACGCAGCACCCACCTCCCAGGACTGGAGCATACGCAGCATCCACCTCCCAGGACTGGAGCATACGCAGCATCCACCTCCCAGGACTGGAGCAAATGAAGCACCCACCTCCCAGGAGTGGAGCACACGCAGCACCCACCTCCCAGGAGTGGAGCACACGCAGCACTCACCTCCCAGGATTGGAGCATACGCAGCACCCACCTCCCAGGATTGTAATGCAAGCAGCACCCACCTTCAAGGAGACCTCTGCTGTAATCAAATCAGACGCCTATTTTTCTCCGTAGCCCCCCCGGACAGACCCGGACTCACCAGAGCTTGTTGCTGCCCGCCTTCCTATAAATCCGCTCCATGAAGTCGGACACGGTACCTGCCGAAAAAAAAGAACGGCATGAGATGGCCACGGATGGGGCTAATAAAGCTGGAGGAGTCACACGGGACGCAGTGTCACCCCCCACATGGAGATTGAATTATCAGGAGCAATAGAATTATTATTACACAACGTTTACATGTCACATGGAGAACAAGACACCGGGAGGGTTCTGCTTCATATCAGCAGCTCCATCACAGCAGCACGGTGGAGGAACCCAGAGTCTAGCAGGCAGCACAGAGGAGGAACCCTGAGTCTAGCAGGCAGCACGGAGGAGGAACCCCGAGTCTAGCAGGCAGCACGGAGGAGGAACCCCGAGTCTAGCAGGCAGCATGGAGGAGGAACCCCGAGTCTAGCAGGCAGCACGGAGGAGGAACCCAGAGTCTAGCAGGCAGCGCAGAGGAGGAACCCCGCGTCTAGCAGGCAGCGCAGAGGAGGAACCCAGAGTCTAGTAGGCAGCGCAGAGGAGGAACCCAGAGTCTAGTCTAGCAGGCAGAGCAGAGGACGAACCCCGAGTCTAGCAGGCAGCACAGGGAAGGAACCCTGAGTCTAGCAAGCAGTGCAGAGGAGGAACCCCAAGTCTAGCAGGCAGTGCAGAGGAGGAACCCCGAGTCTAGCAGGCAGTGCAGAGGAGGAACCCCGAGTCTAGCAGGCAACACAGAGGAGGAACCAAGAGTCTAGCAGGTGCCCTACTTTTATCTCTGTGCCTAAGGATTTAAGGGGCTCATCCCTTCTAATGCAATGGAAGTTTTAATCAAGGAATTAAAAGTTTTGCAACTTGGGTTAGATTCCACCCCACAGTATCTGCTTAGGCTGCTTTCAGACTGCGGTTTTGTGAAATCCGTAGCTGTCTGTTGTAAAACGGACAGCTACGGATCCGACTTGGCCCCCATGTATCCCTATGGGCCACAGATCACATCGGATTTGCCCTTAATGGTATCCGATTTCTGTCAGATCCGATTTTGTCAGATTTTTTTCCTGCACCCAAAATGGCAGACTGCTGCGATTTTGAGCATCAGACAGAATCTGAAAGGATCGGATCCAACATGTCCGTGAAAACAGCTGATGGTTTCTTGGCTCAGTACACTAAAACGGCTCTTAACCGTGCAATTTCACGTCTGCAATGTATATATACATACATTGCAGAAGCTAAATTAAGTAAATGCAAGGGTTAAAAATAAAAAACCTTTATTCTCACCTTCCAGCGATCCCCCGGCGTCTCCAGCTATCTTCTGATCCTTACAGGACCTAGCGTGATGTCACAACACGGTCACATGACCGGTTACCACGGTAACCAGTCATGTGACTGTGACGCAACCACAGGTCCTAAGGATCAAAAGATAGCTGGAGACGCCGGGGGGAATCGCTGAAAGGTGAGAATAAAGGTTTTTTATTTTGTAAGGTCCGGAAGAGAGGGGAGAAAGAGGGAGAGACTGAGGGAGCAGGGAGAGGAGGGGGAAAAGAGGGAGAGACTGAGGGAGCAGGGAGAGGAGGGGGGGAAAGAGGGAGAGACTGAGGGAACAGGGAGTGCAGGGGGGAAAGAGGTGACAGGAGGCAGAGAGGAGCGAGGTGACAGGAGGCAGAGAGGAGCGAGATGACAGGAGGGAGAGAGGAGGGGGAGCGAGGTGACAGGAGGAGAGAGGAGGGGGGAGCGAGGTGACAGGAGGGAGAGAGGAGGGGGGAGCGAGGTGACAGGAGGGAGAGAGGAGGGGGGAGCGAGGTGACAGGAGGGAGAGAGAGGAGGGGGAGCGAGGTGACAGGAGGGAGAGAGGAGGGGGTAGCGAGGTGACAGGAGGGACAAAGGAGGGGGAGTGAGGTGACAGGAGGGAGAGAGGAGGGGGGAGCAAGGTGACAGGAGGGACGAGAGGAAGGGGAGCGAGGTGACAGGAGGCAGAGAGGAGGAGCGAGGTGACAGGAGGCAGACGAGAGGAAGGGGAGCGAGGTGACAAGAGGGAGAGAGGAGGGGGAGCGAGGTGACAAGAGGCAAGAGAGGAGCGATGGTGACAGGAGGCAGAGAGGAGCGAGGTGACAGGAGGGAGAGAAGAGGGCAGAAGAGGGGGGGAGCGAGGTGACAGGAGGGAGAGAGGAGGGGGGGGAGCGAGGTGACAGGAGGGAGAGAGGAGGGGGGGAGCGAGGTGACAGGAGGGAGAGAGGAGGGGGAGCGAGGTGACAGGAGGGACGATAGGAGACGGAGCGAGGTGACAAAAGGGACGATAGGAGGGGGAGGAGACGGTGACAGAGGGACGATAGGAGGGGGAGCGAGGTGACAAGAGGGACGAGAGGAGGGGGAGCGAGGTGACAAGAGGGAGAGAGGAGGGGGAGCGAGCGGGTGACAGGAGGGAGAGAGGAGGGGGAACAAGAGACAGGAAGGAGAGAGGAGGGGGAGCGAGGTGACAGGAGGGAGAGAGGAGGAGGGGAAGCGAGGTGACAGGAGGGACGAGAGGAGAGGGAGCGAGGTGACAGGAGGACGAGAGGAGAGGGAGCGAGGTGACAGGAGGGAAAGAGGAGGGGGAGCGAGGTGACAGGAGGGAGAGAGGAGGGGGGAGCGAGGTGACAGGAGGGAGAGAGGAGGGGGAGCGAGGTGACAGGAGGGACGATAGGAGACGGAGCGAGGTGACAGGAGGGACGAGAGGAGGGGGAGCGGGTGACAAGAGGGACGAGAGAGGGGGGAGCGAGGTGACAGGAGGGACGAGAGGAGGGGGAGCGAAGGGTGACAGGAGGGAGGAGAGGAGGGGAGCGAGGTGACAGGAGGGAGAGAGGAGGGGGGAGCGAGGTGACAGGAGGAAGAGAGGAGGGGGAGCGAGGTGACAGGAGGGAGAGAGGAGGGGGAGAGAGGTGACAAGAGGGGAAGAGGAGGGGGAACAAGATGACAGGAAGGAGAGAGGAGGGGGAGCGAGGTGACAGGAGGGAGAGAGGAGGGGAAGCGAGGTGACAGGAGGGACGAGAGGAGAGGGAGCGAGGTGACAGGAGGGACGAGAGGAGAGGGGCGAGGTGACAGGAGGGAGAGAGGAGGGGAAGCGAGGTGACAGGAGGGACGAGAGGAGAGGGAGCGAGGTGACAGGAGGGACGAGAGGAGAGGGAGCGAGGTGACAGGAGGGAAAGAGGAGGGGGAGCGAGGTGACAGGAGGGAGAGAGGAGGGGAGCGAGGTGACAGGAGGGAGGAGGAGGGAAGCGAGGTGACAGGAGGGACGAGAGGAGAGGGAGCGAGGTGACAGGAGGGACGAGAGGAGAGGGAGCGAGGTGACAGGAGGGAAAGAGAAGGGGAGCGAGGTGACAGGAGGGAGAGAGGAGGGGGGAGCGAGGTGACAGGAGGGAGAGAGGAGGGGGAGCGAGGTGACAGGAGGGACGATAGGAGACGGAGCGAGGTGACAGAAGGGACGAGAGGAGGGGAGCGAGGTGACAGGAGGGACGAGAGGAGGGGGAGCGAGGTGACAGGAGGGAGAGAGGAGGGGGAGCGAGGTGACAGGAGGGAGAGAGGAGGGGAGCGAGGTGACAGGAGGGAGAGAGGAGGGGAGCGAGGTGACAAGGAGGGGACGAGGTCAGAGGGGAGAGAGAGGTGACAGAGGGGAAGAGGAGGGGGAGGAGAGAGGAGCGAGGGACAGAGAGAGAGGGAGGGGGGAGGGCTGAGGGGACAGAGGAGAGGGAGGGGGGAGGAGGGGGGAGGAGGTACAGGAGGGAGAGGAGGAGGGGAGGGGAGCGAGGCGACAGGAGGGAGAGGAGCGAGGGACAGGAGGGAGAGAGGAGGAGGGCGAGGATGAAAGGAGGGAGGAGGAGGAGAGCGAGGAAGGGGGGAGAGGAGCGAGGGACAGGAGGGAGAGAGGAGGAGGCGAAGGAGGGAGGGGACGAGGGAAGGAGGGGAGGGAGCGAGGTGACAGGAGGAGGAGGGACGAGGACAGGAGGGGAGGAGGAGGGGAGAGGGAGAGGGGAGGCGAGGGAACAGGAGGGAGGAGGAGGAGGGGGCGAAGAGGTGAAGGAGGAGGGAGAGGGAGAGAGGAGCGAGGTGACAGGAGGGAGAGAGGAGAGGGGAGCGAGGGAGAGGAAGAGGGCAGAGGGAGAGGGAGCGAGGCGACAGAGGGAGGAGGAGGGACAGGAGGGAGAGAGGAGCGAGGGACAGGAGGGAGAGAGGAGGAGGAGAGGGGGGAGCGAGGTGACAGGAGGAGAGAGAGGAGGGGGAGGAGGGAAGCGAGGGACAGGAGGAGAGGGAGCGAGGGAAGAGGGAGGAGGACGGAGGGAGAGGAGGGGGACAGGAGGAGAGAGGAGGACGGAGAGGGAGAAGGGAGAGAGGAGAGGGGAGCGAGGGACAAGGAGGGAGGAAGGAGGGGGGAGCGAGGTGGACAGGAGGGGAGAGAGGAGCGAGGGAGGAGGGAAGGGGGCAGGAGGGACAGGAGAGGAAGGGGGAGCGAGGTGACAGGAGGGAGAGAGGAGGGGGAGCAGAGGTGACAGGAGGGAGAGAGGAGGGGAGCGAGGTGACAGGAGGGAGAGAGGAGGGGGAGCGAGGTGACAGGAGGGAGAGAGGAGGGGAGCGAGGTGACAGGAGGGAAGAGAGGAGGGGAGCGAGGTGACAGGAGGGAGAGAGGAGGGGGAGCGAGGTGACAGGAGGGAGAGAGGAGGGGGAGCGAGGTGACAGGAGGGAGAGGAGGGAGCGAGGGACAGGGGGACGAGGAGGGACGAGGTGACGAGGAGAGGAGGGGGAGCGAGGTGACAAGGAGGAGAGGAGGAGGGGAGCGAGGTGACGAGGAGAGAGGGGGAGAGGTGGAAGAGGGGAGGAGGAGGGACAGAGAGGGAGGGAGTAGGAGGAGGGGAGCGAGGACCGAGGATGAAGGAGGGAGAGAGGGACGGTGACAGGGAGAGAGAAGCAGGAGTGTTGGAGGCGAGCGAGGTGACAGGAGGAGAGAGAGAGGGAGGAGGAGGGACAGAGGGAAGAGGAGGGAAGAGGAGAAGGAGGAGGAGGAGGAGGAGCGAGGTGACAGGAGGGGAGGAGAGGGGGGGAGCGAGGTGACGAGGGGAGAGGGAGGGAGGATGACAGGAGGGAAGAGGAGAGGGAGGAGGTGGCAGGGGGAGGAGGGGGGAGCGAGGTGACAGGAGGGAGAAGAGGAGAGGAGAGCGAGGTGACAGGAGGAGAGAGGAGAGGGAGCGAGGTGACAGAGAGGGAAGAGGAGGGCGAGAGTGAGGAGGAGAGATGGGGAAGGAGGGACAGGAGGGAGAGAGGAGGGGGGAGCGAAGGTGACAGGAGGGAGAGGAGGAGAGGAGGAGGAGGACAGGAGGGAGAGGGAGGGAGCGAGGTGACAGGAGGGAGAGAGAGGGAGGAAGAGGGGGAGCGAGGTGACAGGAGGGAAGGAGAGGAGGGGGGAGCGAGGTGACAGGAGGGGAGAGGAGGAGGAGGGGAAGAGAGCGAGGTGACAGGAGGGAGATGAGGAGGAGGAGCGAGGTGACAGGAGGGACGAGAGGAAGGGAGCGCAGAGGTGACAGAGAGGGACGAGAGGAGAGAGGTGAGAGGAGGGACAGGAGGGACGAGAGGAAGGGAGGAGCGAGGTGAGAGCGAGGGACAGGAGGAGGGGAGCGGGGACAGGAGGGAGAGAGGAGGAGGAGGGGGGAGGAGGAGGGTGACAGGAGGGAAGAGGGAGGGGGAAGGAGAGGTGAAGGAAGGAGAGAGAGGAGGGGGAGCGAGGTGAGGGACAGGAGGGAGAGAGAGGAGGAGGGAAGGAAGGGTGAGGAGGGAGAGGAGGAGGAGCGAGTGGACAGGAGAAGAGGGAGGGAGCGAGGTGACAGGAGGGAGAGGAGGGAGCGAGGTGACAGGAGGAGAAAGAGGAGGAGGAGGCGAGGAAGGAGGAGAGGGAAGGAGGGGAGGAGCGAGGTGACAGGAGGGAGAGAGGAGGGAGGGAGCGAGGTGACAGGAGGGAGAGAGGAGGGGGAGCGAGTTGACAGGAGGAGCGGGGAGTGAGAGGGGGAGAAGATCCAAACTGATACTGCAAAATATCGGAATCGGATGCCTGTTTGGCATCCAAATGCAGGCATCAGTTTGGATCCGTTGCTGTCCAAGGGGTCCTACAGAAAAAAACGATCCCCTCGGACAGCACAAAAACGCAGTGTGAAAGCAGCCTCACAGACAGTAGAAACTCTCCTGCCAAATTCTTTGCTATAATTGTATCCAATCCTCTGAATTCCAGTGTGATACATTGTAACAAACTATCAGCACAGTAGGGAGGGTGTTTCGCTCACAGATGTCTGGTGTGGATGCAATTGTAGCAAACCGCCGAATGGCGTTATATAATTGCACAGCCCGGGTCCATGGATGGGGCCCTGCGATCCTCCTGCTCCCACCATTCCTGGGGCCCCTCAATTACTCGGCCCAATGTTACATCCTCGGTGTAGCTGGACACACAATGTTGCGTTGGGGAGGTTGGCAGGTGGAGGATCGCTAAGCTCCTCTATGGCGGCTGCGGACTATTGAGTGCCTGCCGGCCCGGGGTCCTGAGAACCAATCACTTATCTATTTTTAAGGTTTGAGATGTGAAGACAGCAAGCAGAGATCTTGAAATTTGATACACACAATGCATTAGAAAGTTGCAGAACTTTTACTTCTTCAGAGGACGGCGCCTTTAACCCATTATGTGGATGGATGTGAAGTCCCTGCAGACACAGATAGATTGGAGAGGGTGGGGTACGTCCAGCCGTGTAATGGTGCCGAACCTCCCGCTAGTTTAGTATTTCTTGTATTCTTCTGATTTCCCATTCCTCGTTGTCCCTGAAGAGGATTCCACCTCTTAATTAGCGGCTCAGACTCGTTACTAATAATTGCACTCGCAGGGATCTCGTAGGTTTTCACCATTTAATTGCTCTAAAGCCAAAAATGCGAAGCTTAAAATAAATCCAGGAGGAGCAGCCGTCTCCCAATGTGATGGGGGTATTAACCCCTGTCCTCCGGGGGCTCCGCTAACGCAAAGAAACAGAAAACGTCCCTAGTATATGGGAAAGCTGGGTGGCAACAAGTGATGTGGCGGGTACGCCAAATAAACACCCCACTCTGTATTAATAGCCACATCAGAAGTCACCCAGCTTTCCCAGGTTCCTGACCTTCTTTACTAATGGGAAATATTGTAACAAGGAAATATAGTTTAGGATCCTTGGAAAGCTGGGTGACCCCACTGTGTGCATGATATCGCTCACCTTCCTTTGTGATAAAGTTCGGCCCTTCTCTATTCATCAGGACACTGACCAGGATGGCCTGAGAGGCGAGGCAGGTGCAGTCCTAAGGGAAGAGGTGATGAAAGGGTTAACGCCTGATAACTGCAAGCAATGCCGGGGACGGCGACTCAGGGACTCACATTCAGCTTCTGCAGGATCTCAAAGGTGGGCCGGTGTTTCCACTCCGCTATGTTGATCTCCGGACGCTTCTCTCGGTCGGCGACTGGGATGCTGGACTGTCTGTTGACTTTGGAGTGTTTTGGCACCTCGAGCTCCTCGAAGCTGTGGAACTCCGGGATCCTAAGAAATTACTCAGAACTCAGGGTCAGAGGGGCCGAGAGGACGGCCCGTCTGAGAGGGGCCGAGAGGACGGCCCGTCTGAGAGGGGCCGAGAGGACGGCCCGTCTGAGAGGGGCCGAGAGGACGGCCCGTCTGAGAGGGGCCGAGAGGACGGCCCGTCTGAGAGGGGCCGAGAGGACGGCCCGTCTGAGAGGGGCCGAAGAGGACGGCCCGTCTGAGAGGGGCCGAGAGGACGGCCCGTCTGAGAGGGGCCGAGAGGACGGCCCGTCTGAGAGGGGCCGAGAGGACGGCCCGTCTGAGAGGGGCCGAGAGGACGGCCCGTCTGAGAGGGGCCGAGAGGACGGCCCGTCTGAGAGGGGCCGAGAGGACGGCCCGTCTGAGAGGGGCCGAGAGGACGGCCCGTCTGAGAGGGCCGAGAGGACGGCCCGTCTGAGAGGGGCCGAGAGGACGGCCGTCTGAGAGGGCCGAGAGCGGGCGGTCAGGAGGACGGAGAACAATGAACGAAGCATAGAATTACATTTATTGTCATGGCTTTTCACTCTCATGGTTACAATAATGACACCAGTTCCCTACAGCACTGTGTGAGAATGTGGTCTGGCTGATAACAGAAAGCAGTAACCGTATAACCTCAAGTTTAGATATGGAGTGAGTGTCTTGGCATTTTTGGCTCTCGGAGTCTTTAAAACTACGATCATGGATGTCTACAGTTCACACTCACAAGTGAGCTCTTCTTCTAAGACACCTGATGTAGCTGAGCTGTGTTTGCTCTAAAGCTGTATGGGGTGATGGGCGACTTACACTTCTGACTCACTGATCCTAAGGAAGTCCAGCTGCTCGACCATAGCTCCGGAAATTAGTGTCTGCAAGAAGAATCACAATCAGTGACTGTACGGGATCCCTGGGAGCAACCGCCATCCCCAGAGCGACAACGAGCAGCCGCCGGCCATAAAGCAGGCGACTAGCAGCCGCCGACCCCAGAGCAGGCAACTAGAAGCCGCCGGCCAAACAGCAGGCGACTAGCAGCCGCCGGCCCCAGAGCGACGATGAGCAGCCCCCGACACCAGAGTGACGACGTGTAGCCCCCGACCCCAGAGCGACGATGAGCAGCCCCTGACCCCAGAGTGACGCCGAGCAGCCGCCAACCCCAGAGCGACGACGAGAAGCCGCCAACCCAGAGCGACGACGAGAAGCCGCCAACCCCAGAGCGATGACGAGCAGCCGCCAACCCCAGAGCGACGACGAGCAGCCGCCAACCACAGAGCGACGACGAGAAGCCGCCAACCCAGAGCGATGACGAGCAGCCGCCAACCCCAGAGCGATGACGAGCAGCCGCCAACCCAGAGCGACGACGAGCAGCCGCCAACCCCAGAGCGACGACGAGCAGCCGTAGGCCCGTGAGCGACGACGAGCAGCTGCCAACCCCAGAGCGACGACGAGCAGCCATAGGCCCGTGAGCAACGACGAGCAGCAGCTGTCCCCGGAGCGGCAGGAAAATGGCAGAATTGTGATTGCAGCTCTGGCTGTGACGAGAGCTAAAGGTAATATAATCGCAAGATAACTGATCATATGACCCTATTGGGGGCGCAGTTGTAGGATGAGGATTGAAGGTCGTCACTCCAGTAGTTATTCCGCCCTGCATCCTCCTTAGTTTACAGTGGAGCAAAAATAAAGCTTTTCTTGGAATCTTTCCTCATAAAAACTGCATTAATTGGCAAAATTTCAGAGACTGGAGGTAAATCACAGAATTGGCCGCCACTAAAGAGAACTTTAGAAATGTTCAATTATTTTAATGGTTCCTTAAAGCTCGGTCATTAATTTAAGTGTGGTGCGTGGAGGATGGTGAGTTGAGGGTAGGGGTGAGGGGGGGAGGATTTGGAGGAGCCGGAATAAAATCCTCAGTCCGAGCAAAAGCAGACAGAAAAAAGTTATTTATTTTTGAGGATCTGACTTCCCATCATGGAGCAGCGCGCAGCCGCCTCCGCCGCTTCATTTTATGTTAAAGGAAATCAACATATAAAACAAATTAAAAATTGAACCAAATTTATTTTGCGTGTTTTTTGGGGGAAGCCGGGGGGAATTGCCGCCATCCGCTGTCACTTATGTGAGTCTGGAGCAGTTGGCAGATTGTATAAATAAGTGAACAGAGCTAAAAGCGCAATAATTGTAGAGCCGCAGAAACACAAACCCCTCAATTATTCACACTCTGGAGCTGCGCTCCTTTGCAACCAGTTACATGTCATAGATGTAGCAGAGCTGAGTGTGTCGCCTGTAGATTCATACAGGACTGCACCACCTAGAGTACAGTCTGATAACAAATCCAGCTCTGCTACATCTACGGGAAACACTGAATAAAGAGACAGGATCGGCGCTTACCTGCAGTCTGTCCACGTGCACTTTCACGCCTGCCACGTTCCCATTCTTAAATGAGGCGAGCATGTCCAGGATAGGGTTAAAGCGGCTCCCCCTGAGAAAAGGAATGAGGGGTGCAAAGGTTAGAGGTCGCAGTGACCCTATATAGACCCTATTGATCCCACACCATACCGGATGTTATCCTCGCGGATCAGCACCAGGAACAGCGGGCGCCCCTTCATCTTCCAGTATTGCCGGATGAACTGCAGAGCGTTCTGCATCAAAAAGGGAAAAGCCCAAATGTAATTAAAGCTGCCGGGACTACAAGCCCCAGCAATGCCACTCAATCCCAGAATCCTCCTCCCCGCCAGCACAGAGGGGGTTAAGCACATTTCAGACTTGCTCCCACGCCTTTCCAGCCTGGTGGATTTGCTGTTCAGTCTCATTTACTTTATTAATCCCGCTAATTGAAATCGTTCTCGGCTACATTTCCCCAAAATCGACAATTTACGTTGCAGGAGGAACAGTGTTGATAAGTGCGGCATTAATGTGGTGAGGGAGGGGCGAGGAGGAACCGGGAGCCATAATGTGCTCAGAAAGTCCTGGCTGAGAGGTCCCATGTCATAGCAGAGCCCACAAGGAGCAGTCATCCTACCCGAGAGGTCCTGTGTTAAAGCAGAGCCCACGAGGCACAGTTATCCTACCCGAGAGGTCCCGTGTTATAGCAGAGCCCACGACGTGCAGTCATCCTACCCGAGAGGTCCCGTGTTATAGCAGAGCCCACGAGGTGCAGTCATCCTACCGAGAGGTCCCGTGTTATAGCAGAGCCCACAAGGTACAGACATCCTACCCGAGAGGTCCTGTGTTACAGCAGAGCCCACAAGGTGCAGTCATCCTACCCGAGAGGTTCCGTGTTACAGCAGAGCCCATGAGCTGCAGTCATCCTACCCGAGAGATCCTGTGTTACAGCAGAGCCCACGAGGTGCAGTCATCCTACCCGAGCGGTCACGTGTTACAGCAGAGCCCACGAGGTTCAGTCATCCTACCCGAGAGGTCCCGTGTTATAGCAAAACCACAACGTACAGTCATCCTACCTGAGAGATCCCGTGTTACAGCAGAGCCCACGAGACACAGTCATCCTACCCGAGAGGTTCCGTGTTACAGCAGAGCCCAAGAGGCACAGTTATCCTACCCAAGAGGTCCCGTGTTATAGCAGAGTCCATGAGGTGCAGTCATCCTACACAAGAGGTCCCGTGTTACAGCAGAGCCCACGAGGCGCAGTCATCCTACCCGAGAGGTTCCGTGTTACAGCAGAGCCAAAAGGCACAGTTATCCTACCCAAGAGGTCCCGTGTTATAGCAGAGCCCACAAGGCACAGTCATCCTACCCGAGAGGTCCCGTGTTACAGCAGAGCCCACGAGGCGCAGTCATCCTACCCGAGAGGTCCCATGTTATAGCAGAGCCACGAGGAGCAGTCATTCTACCCGAGAGGTCCCATGTTATAGCAGAGCCCAGGAGGCGCAGTCATCCTACCCGAGAGATCCCGTGTTATAGTAGAGCCCACGAGGTGCAGTCATCCTACCCGAGAGTTCCCGTGTTATAGTAGAGCCCACGAGGTGCAGTCATCCTACCCGAGAGATCCTGTGTTACAGCAGAGCCCACGAGGCACAGTCATCCTACCCAAAAGGTCCCGTGTTATAGCAGAGCCCACGAGGTGCAGTCATCCTACCCAAGAGATCCCGTGTTATAGCAGAGGCCACGAGGCACAGTCATCCTACACGAGAGGTCCCGTGTTATAGCAGAGCCCACGAGGCGTAGTCATCCTACCCAGAGGTCCCGTGTTATAGCAGAGCCCACGAGGCGCAGTCATCCTACCAGTGAAGACCCGTGTTATAGCAGAGGCCACGAGGCGCAGTCAAACTACCCGAGAGGTCCCATATTATAGCAGAGCCCACAAGGGGCAGTCATCCTGACTGACGAGCACTGTGTTATAATGGCCATCACCCCTGCCCGCTGCCAGTGCCCGTACGAGGGTTGTGTGCCTGATTAGCAGATTTGTTCTTACACCAGTTGCTGCAGCAGATGAGATCATGTGCAGGCGCAGAACATCAGTGTTACCTGAATGTCATCAATGAGCAGCATGACGTCCTGGGACATGTAGAAGTCGCTCAGATCAAACACGATGGGGTAACACACGACTGTCTTCCCGAGGATACGATAAATCTAAAGAGGGGACAGAAATGTGACAGTAAGGTACATCTGTATGGCCATATCTATGCACACAGCAAACATTTCTAGAAAACCTCTTAAAATATTGTAAATCTGGTTATTTCCTTCTCGGCAAGAGCATACTAGAGTGTGAGCTCTTGGGGCCGGGTTCAATGGGAAGGATTATAAGATTATAGCGCGGACACTACCCAGACAGTACGGCCCCCCCTGACCTTCGATGTCCCCAGGCATCCGATGGGTCGGTCCGGCCGTCCTGACAATCCTAGCTTCTCGTGGACCCCGAGGTGGAGATAAGCCTGGAAGGAAGCAGAAGAGAATAAAGAGACAGTAGCCGGAAATCAGCGGCTGATACCAGTCATGTGTGGGTGAGATGATAGGTCTATGATATAAGGTGGGGGGGCAGGGACCGCTCATTATTATAGAATACTGCCTGGACCGGCTGATAACAGAGAGCACTAGATTACACAAATGGAGAGACCTTAGTCTGTGACCCTTTAATAAGAGTTTGTTTGTGGAACTATAAATCCCAGCCAGCCCTGGTCACAGGAGGCTATGAGGGCATGCTGGGAGGTGTAGTCCCAGCACAGGTTGCAGATTGCGCCCTTTATCTCCTTGTAGTAATCTGTTCCATCTGGACACATTGTAATCGCGGAATATAAATGTTCTGTAAACTTCATATTATAAGTAATCCGTGGCGGGCGGATAATGCCGTCATACGCTCCGGGAGACTGAAGATCTAATCCGACTTCTCTATTACGCACTTTCCTGCAATGTTCTATCCATTCTGCATTTAGATTCTTCACTAATGTCGAGATCACTGATCGCTCGCTGTGAAACGAACAATTCTCGTTTACGTCATGAAGCGGCTACAATTGTATCAGGTTCGGACGATACATTTTAGCTGCACTGACACATTGTAGCAAACAGGATTAGGCAGAGAGTTTGGGGGTCTCAGATTAGAAGCCGACGCCATTAGCAGCATACAACTCTCCCGGGCGATTATAGGACGCTGCGCAGGAAAACGACCCAAAAATCCAAAACACAAGGCACAGATAGCTGGCAGCGCCCCATCTCCTCCCCCCCCCCCGACATCAGTGCCCACCAGGCAGTGCATGGTTCAGGCTGGGTAATCATAAATATGGTAGTTTGAACTTTGAAGAGAAGCGGGAAACTTTTCATCCCCTCACAATACAGCAGGATTATGCAGTGTCTGCAGAGCGGGCGGCAGCTGGCGCAGGGTCGCCCCTGTCCGCTTGTACTGGTGACCTTGGCACCGCTGTATTCTGCTGCGTTACATCTCATCATCACGATTCCCACTGCTGTGTCTGGCACTGATGATACACAGCCTGGCAGAACAGCAGAGGGGCCAAGTCTGGGAGCTGGCACTGGGCAGAGCCATGACTGGCACGGCTGCTGTAAATCTGAGCGCACAAGGATAAACATTGATGCTTCCATGGGCGAGGTGCCACGCCGTACCTGTGCTCCTCCACAGTCACTCATTTCAGCATCTCCTCTGTTCATAGACCCCCCGCGACACCATGCCAAAATGAAGACTTATCAGATCTACCAAAGACTCAGCCGCTAATTACACTCAGATGCCAACATAACGAGCGCTAATCATGCACCCTGTCTGCGGGCGACCGCCGGGGGAGATGAGCAAGGTGGGGGGCAGCTAGGAACTCACCTTCACCAACTCCTGCTGTGGCCAAATCTGGATGGGCTCCACCTGCTGTGGGGTCTGAGTCTGAATACCGTAAGTGTTCAAAAACACCTGCAACCTGGAGCAAAACAGGGGCAGTATTATAGTAGTTATATTCTTGTACATAGGAGCAGTATTATAGTAGTTATATTCTTGTATATAGGGGCAGTATTATAGTAGTTATATTCTTGTACATAGGAGCAGTATTATAGTAGTTATATTCTTGTACATAGGAGCAGTATTATAGTAGTTATATTCTTGTACATAGGAGCAGTATTATAGTAGTTATATTCTTGTATATAGAGGGCAGTATTATAGTAGTTATATTCTTGTACATAGGAGCAGTATTCTAGTAGTTATATTCTTGTACATAGGGGGCAGTATTATAGTAGTTATATTATTGTACATAGGGGGCAGTATTATAGTAGTTATATTATTGTACATAGGGGCAGTATTATAGTAGCTATATTCTTGTACATAGGAGCAGTATTATAGTAGTTATATTCTTGTACATAGGGGGCAGTATTATAGTAGTTATACTCTTGTATATAGGAGCAGTATTATAGTAGTTATATTCTTGTATATAGGAGCAGTATTATAGTAGTTATATTCTTGTACATAGGGGGCAGCATTATAGTAGTTATATTCTTGTATATAGGAGCAGTATTATAGTAGTTATATTCTTGTACATAGGGGCAGTATTATAGTAGTTATATTCTTGTACATAGGAGCAGTATTATAGTAGTTATATTCTTGTACATAGGGGCAGTATTATAGTAGTTATATTCTTGTATACAGGGGCAGAATTATAGTAGTTATATTCTTGTTCATATTGACAGTATTATAGTAGATATATTCTTGTACATAGGGGAAGTATTATAGTAGTTATATTCTTGTACATAGGGGCAGTATTATAGCAGTTATATTCTTGTACATAGGAGCAGTATTATAGTAGTTATATTCTTGTATATAGGGGCAGTATTATAGTAGTTATATTCTTGTATATAGGAGGCAGTATTATAGTAGTTATATTCTTGTATATAGGAGCAGTATTATAGTAGTTATATTCTTGTATATAGGGGCAGTATTATAGTAGTTATATTCTTGTACATAGGGGCAGTATTATAGCAGTTATATTCTTGTACATAGGAGCAGTATTATAGTAGTTATATTCTTGTACATAGGGGCAGTATTATAGTAGTTATATTCTTGTACATAGGGGCAGTATTATAGCAGTTATATTCTTGTACATATGAGCAGTATTATAGTAGTTATATTCTTGTACATAGGAGCAGTATTATAGTAGTTATATTCTTGTACATAGGAGCAGTATTATAGTAGTTATATTCTTGTACATAGGGGCAGTATTATAGTAGTTATATTCTTGTACATAGGGGCAGTATTATGGTAGTTATATTCTTGTATACAGGAGCAGTATTATAGTAGTTATATTCTTGTACATAGGAGCAGTATTATAGTAGTTATATTCTTGTACATAGGGGGCAGTATTATAGTAGTTATATTCTTGTACATAGGAACAGTATTATAGTAGTTACAGTTAGGGCCAGAAATATTTGGACAGTGACACAATTTTCGCGAGTTGCGCTCTGCATGCCACCACATTGGATTTGAAATGAAACCTCTACAACAGAATTCAAGTGCAGATTGTAACGTTTAATTTGAAGGGTTGAACAAAAATATCTGATAGAAAATGTAGGAATTGTACACATTTCTTTACAAACATTCCACATTTTAGGAGGTCAAAAGTAATTGGACAAATAAACATAACACAAACAAAATATTTTTATTTTCAATATTTTGTTGCGAATCCTTTGGAGGCAATCACTGCCTTAAGTCTGGAACCCATGGACATCACCAAACGCAGGGTTTCCTCCTTCTTAATGCTTTGCCGGGCCTTTACAGCCGCAGCCTTTAGGTCTTGCTTGTTTGTGGGTCTTTCCGTCTTAAGTATGGATTTCAGCAAGTGAAATGCATCCTCAATTGGGTTAAGATCTGGTGATTGACTTGGCCATTGCAGAATGTTCCACTTTTTGGAACTCATGAACTCCTGGGTAGCTTTGGCTGTATGCTTGGGGTCATTGTCCATCTGTACTATGAAGCGCCGTCCAATCAACTTTGCAGCATTTGGCTGAATCTGGGCTGAAAGTATATCCCGGTACACTTCAGAATTCATCCGGCTACTCTTGTCTGCTGTTATGTCATCAATAAACACAAGTGACCCAGTGCCATTGAAAGCCATGCATGCCCATGCCATCACGTTGCCTCCACCATGTTTTACAGAGGATGTGGTGTGCCTTGGATCATGTGCCGTTCCCTTTCTTCTCCAAACTTTTTTCTTCCCATCATTCTGGTACAGGTTGATCTTTGTCTCATCTGTCCATAGAATACTTTTCCAGAACTGAGCTGGCTTCTTGAGGTGTTTTTCAGCAAATTTAACTCTGGCCTGTCTATTTTTGGAATTGATGAATGGTTTGCATCTAGATGTGAACCCTTTGTATTTACTGTCATGGAGTCTTCTCTTTACTGTTGACTTAGAGACAGATACACCTACTTCACTGAGAGTGTTCTGGACTTCAGTTGATGTTGTGAACGGGTTCTTCTTCACCAAATAAAGTATGAGGCGATCATCCACCACTGTTGTCATCCGTGGACGCCCAGGCCTTTTACAGTTCCCAAGCTCACCAGTCAATTCCTTTTTTCTCAGAATGTACCCAACTGTTGATTTTGCTACTCCAAGCATGTCTACTATCTCTCTGATGGATTTTTTCTTTTTTTTCAGCCTCAGGATGTTCTGCTTCACCTCAATTGAGAGTTCCTTTGACCGCATGTTGTCTGGTCACAGCAACAGCTTCCAAATGCAAAACCACACACCTGGAATCCACCCCTGACCTTTTAACTACTTCATTGATTACAGGTTAACGAGGGAGACGCCTTCAGAGTTAATTGCAGCCCTTAGAGTCCATTGTCCAATTACTTTTGGTCCCTTGAAAAAGAGGAGGCTATGCATTACAGAGCTATGATTCCTAAACCCTTTCTCCGATTTGGATGTGGAAACTCTCATATTGCAGCTGGGAGTGTGCACTTTCAGCCCATATTAAATATATAATTGTATTTCTGAACATGTTTTTGTAAACAGCTAAAATAACAAAACTTGTGTCACTGTCCAAATATTTCTGGCCCTAACTGTATATTCTTGTATATAGGAGCAGTATTATAGTAGTTATATTATTGTACATAGGGGCAGTATTATGGTAGTTATATTCTTGTATACAGGAGCAGTATTATAGTAGTTATATTATTGTACATAGGAGCAGTATTATAGCAGTTATATTCTTGTACATAGGGGCAGTTTTATAGTAATTATATTCTTGTACATAGAGGCAGTATTATAGTAGTTATATTTTTGTACATAGGGGCAGTATTATAGTAGTTATATTCTTGTACATAGGAGCAGTATTATAGTAGTTATATTCTTGTACATAGGGGCAGTATTATAGTAGTTATATTCTTGTACATAGGAGCAGTATTATAGTAGTTATATTCTTGTATATAGGAGCAGTATTATCTTATATATAAAACCCGAAGGCCACTTCCGGAAAAGGCGACGCCCACTTCCGTGATGGTCTTCGCCCAGGCTCATCCAGTACACTGTAGCCGGGCTGCCCCCGGCTACAGGCACCGGCACACGGAACGTTCCGATCTCGGAAGTTCCGTGTGCCCTCCAGCCACTCCCCTCCACCCTCTGCCCTCCAGCCAGTAGCTACATACCGGGGGGGGGCAGGGGGGGGCCCATTGCCCGCCACCTCGGGGGGCCACACACAACCTGGGGTACCCGTGCTCCCTGCTGTGCGCCTGGAGAGGAGGGAGGGCGGGACTTCCTCTCCTGCAGCTCTGCCCGCCCCTCCTCTCCTCCTACACCCGACACCCGGCCACCGGTAAGTCTGCAGCCATACACGCTGCTCTGCCCTCCAGCCTGTGTGCCCCCACTGCCCTCTCCAGCCGTCCTCTGCCCCCTCCAGCCGTCCTCTGCCCCCTCCAGCCGTCCTCTGCCCCCTCCAGCCGCCAGCTGTCCTCTGCACCCTCCAGCTGTCCTCTGCCCTCTTCAGCCTCCAGCCGTCCTCTGCCCTCTCCAGCCTCCAGCCGTCCTCTGCCCTCTCCAGCCTCCAGCCGTCCTCTGCCCTCTCCAGCCTCCAGCCGTCCTCTGCCCTCTCCAGCCTCCAGCCGTCCTCTGCCCTCTCCAGCCTCCAGCCGTCCTCTGCCCTCTCCAGCCTCCAGCCGTCCTCTGCCCTCTCCAGCCTCCAGCCGTCCTCTGCCCTCTCCAGCTGTCCTCTGCCCTCTCCAGCCTCCAGCCGTCCTCTGCCCTCTCCAGCCTCCAGCCGTCCTCTGCCCTCTCCAGCCTCCAGCCGTCCTCTGCCCTCTCCAGCCTCCAGCCGTCCTCTGCCCTCTCCAGCCTCCAGCCGTCCTCTGCCCTCTCCAGCCTCCAGCCGTCCTCTGCCCACTCCAGCCTCCAGCCGTCCTCTGCCCACTCCAGCCGTCCTCTGCCCCCTCCAGCCGTCCTCTGCCCCCTCCAGCCGTCCTCTGCCCTCTCCAGCCGCCAGCCGTCCTCTGCCCTCTCCAGCCTCCAGCCGTCCTCTGCCCTCTCCAGCCTCCAGCCGTCCTCTGCCCTCTCCAGCCTCCAGCCGTCCTCTGCCCCCTCCAGCCGTCCTCTGCCCTCTCCAGCCTCCAGCCGTCCTCTGCCCTCTCCAGCCTCCAGCCGTCCTCTGCCCTCTCCAGCCTCCAGCCGTCCTCTGCCCTCTCCAGCCTCCAGCCGTCCTCTGCCCTCTCCAGCTGTCCTCTGCCCTCTCCAGCCTCCAGCCGTCCTCTGCCCTCTCCAGCCTCCAGCCGTCCTCTGCCCTCTCCAGCCTCCAGCCGTCCTCTGCCCTCTCCAGCCTCCAGCCGTCCTCTGCCCTCTCCAGCCTCCAGCCGTCCTCTGCCCTCTCCAGCCTCCAGCCGTCCTCTGCCCACTCCAGCCTCCAGCCGTCCTCTGCCCACTCCAGCCGTCCTCTGCCCCCTCCAGCCGTCCTCTGCCCCCTCCAGCCGTCCTCTGCCCTCTCCAGCCGCCAGCCGTCCTCTGCCCTCTCCAGCCTCCAGCCGTCCTCTGCCCTCTCCAGCCTCCAGCCGTCCTCTGCCCTCTCCAGCCTCCAGCCGTCCTCTGCCCCCTCCAGCCGTCCTCTGCCCCCTCCAGCCGTCCTCTGCCCCCTCCAGCCGTCCTCTGCCCCCTCCAGCCGTCCTCTGCCCCCTCCAGCCGTCCTCTGCCCTCTCCAGCCTCCAGCCGTCCTCTGCCCTCTCCAGCCGTCCTCTGCCCTCTCCAGCCTCCAGCCGTCCTCTGCCCTCTCCAGCCTCCAGCCGTCCTCTGCCCTCTCCAGCCTCCAGCCGTCCTCTGCCCTCTCCAGCCTCCAGCCGTCCTCTGCCCTCTCCAGCCTCCAGCCGTCCTCTGCCCTCTCCAGCCTCCAGCCGTCCTCTGCCCTCTCCAGCCTCCAGCCGTCCTCTGCCCTCTCCAGCCTCCAGCCGTCCTCTGCCCCCTCCAGCCGTCCTCTGCCCCCTCCAGCCGTCCTCTGCCCCCTCAAGCCGTCCTCTGCCCCCTCAAGCCGTCCTCTGCCCCCTCCAGCCGTCCTCTGCCCTCCTCCAGCCGTCCTCTGCCCTCTCCAGCCGCCAGCCGTCCTCTGCCCTCTCCAGCCGCCAGCCGTCCTCTGCCCTCTCCAGCCTCCAGCCGTCCTCTGCCCTCTCCAGCCTCCAGCCGTCCTCTGCCCCCTCCAGCCGTCCTCTGCCCCCTCCAGCCGTCCTCTGCCCCCTCCAGCCGTCCTCTGCCCCCTCCAGCCGTCCTCTGCCCCCTCCAGCCGTCCTCTGCCCTCTCCCAGCCGCCAGCCGTCCTCTGCCCTCTCCAGCCGCCAGCCGTCCTCTGCCCTCTCCAGCCGCCAGCCGTCCTCTGCCCTCTCCAGCCCCAGCCGTCCTCTGCCCTCTCCAGCCTCCAGCCGTCCTCTGCCCCCTCCAGCCGTCCTCTGCCCCCTCCAGCCGTCCTCTGCCCCCTCCAGCCGTCCTCTGCCCCCTCCAGCCGTCCTCTGCCCCCTCCAGCCGTCCTCTGCCCCCTCCAGCCGTCCTCTGCCCTCTCCAGCCTCCAGCCGTCCTCTGCCCTCTCCAGCCGTCCTCTGCCCTCTCCAGCCTCCAGCCGTCCTCTGCCCTCTCCAGCCGTCCTCTGCCCCCTCCAGCCGTCCTCTGCCCCCTCCAGCCGTCCTCTGCCCCCTCCAGCCGTCCTCTGCCCCCTCCAGCCGTCCTCTGCCCCCTCCAGCCGTCCTCTGCTCCCTCCAGCCGTCCTCTGCCCCCTCCAGCCGTCCTCTGCCCCCTCCAGCCGTCCTCTGCCCCCTCCAGCCGTCCTCTGCCCTCTCCAGCCGTCCTCTGCCCTCTCCAGCCGTCCTCTGCCCTCTCCAGCCGTCCTCTGCCCTCTCCAGCCGTCCTCTGCCCTCTCCAGTCGTCCGGGGGTGGCCACATGTTGACTAAGGATCCAGGCGCCGGAAAAGAGACGCAGGGTCGGTGGTAAGTAAAGCGGAGTGTGTGTGTGTGTGTGTGTGTGTATGTATTGTGTGTATGTCCTGACCACTCTGCCCACGCCGCTGCGCTGACCACTCTCACCGCACTCACTGCTAGCCACTGAGCGACCGCGCGCAGTGCTAGCCACTGAGCCACCATATACTTTGCTACCCACAGAGCCGCCTGTATACACACAATTAATTTCACCGCAATCCCCTAACTATTCGTAAATAAACTATATCTGGATTCTACACTACCCGATTCTTTAGAATCGGGCTGCCATCTAGTAGTAGTTATATTCTTGTATATAGGAAGCAGTATTATAGTACTTATATTCTACATAGGAGGCAGTATTATAATAGTTATATTCTTGTACATAGGGGGCAGTATTATAGTAGTTATATTCTTGTATATAGGAGCAGTATTATAGTAATTCTATTCTTTTACATATTGGGAAGTATTATAGTAGTTATATTCTACATAGGGGCAGTATTATAGTAGTTATATTCCTGTACTTTGGGTCAATGAGATCATTTTGTAGCGGGATCGGCCCGGGTCGGATGTATAATCAGCATCTTGATGTTACCGTTATTAACACGTGTTACCGGATTCCCTTTCAGGCATTAAACATGGTATATCAAGATCATAGCGGAGGCTTCAGAGGAGATTTTTAACGGGTTTCTTAGCAACAAGAAGATAAAATCCTTGCAGACAATTTTCTACGACAAGTTCTTGATTTACTGAGGTGCGAGAGCTGCACATGGCCGGATACAGATACATGGCCGCCTTATAGCGATACTTAACAAATACATGGTAGGTTTACTTACCGCTGGCTCTCTGCTATTAGGGCCACGTGTATCACTGTGTCGTTGTCCAGGGGCCCCTAGAAATAAAGATATTGGACAATGGTTTGAGTGGATACAGGAGCGGGGGGTAGGTTTGCTGAATGGAAGTGTTGTCGAAATCAAATTATATCAATATATCAAAATATCCAAAGATCTACCAATGTGCTTGTATCCTGTATTCTACTGCATATCTAGCATATATGTATCCCTTTAAGAGGAATACGTAGTGTTTTCATATCAAGTATTGTACATCAAATGATAGACCGTGTTTAGAGAAAGGCCACATGGTCTGGGAGTGAAGCCAATATCTAGCATGTTTTGGTAAGAAGGGAAGATGTTCCAAAAACACCAGATAATGCAGGAGTGTGATGGGTCCATAACACCGAATTATGGAAAAATACAAGGATACATATGTATTTAGAATAGATTTAGAACAGATTTGCATAACCCAATCAGCACTCAGCTATTAGTAACCAATAATTAGTTATGTTTAATATTTTGTAGCTAATTAATGAATTATCTTATCCTGGGGTCAACCAGTCTTAATCTGGAGAACAAGTGGTCAAAGGTAGCCCCATACTAATATGGCAGCCGGAAGCATTTAGGTGCCACTTTCTGCCGTGGGTATGCTCACATTAGATCCAGTCTTTCACAATGAAGAGTGATGACTTCTATTAATAATGTACAGGACGAAAATAAAGTCTTCATCAAGAAGAGATTTGCGGCAGCGGTAAGATGGCCGGACGGCGCGCGGCGTTCCAGTCGGCGGCAGTCACAACGTTCCTAATTAAATAAAGCGGCAGGCCGGCTCAGACTGTTTCACCGCTAATGCATTTCTTTACACCGCGACCAAGAACCATTAATCTCCCAGACAGCGGCGGGGCTCCCGGGGGCCGTGCAGCCGCCTTGCGGGGGGACGATTCATTCTATCAGTTTAGCTTCTGCAGCGAGAACAAAAGCGACAGAAAATGTATTTATGTTAATAATCGGCGAAGAGGAAGGAAAACGAAGACGTGTCAGCAAAGAATGAGCCCAAGGGTGTGATTAATGGGCGCACTAACACTGCAGGCTGTCCGCTCTCTCTGCACGCTACAGCTCCCTGGTATCAGGCATTTCAGCAAAAGATGAGGCTGGCAGTATTACAGGCAGGATGACTGGCCGTCCACAACAGAGAAAATGTCGCCCCCGAAATCACACCTGGGATCTGGCTCCTCTCACTATATTATATCCCAGCTCTGGGGTCCTGCTCCTCTCATTATGTAATGTCCTGGCTCCAGAGTCCTGCTCCTCTCATTATGTAATGTCCTGGCTCCAGGGTCCTGCTGATCTTATTACATTACGTCCTGGCTCCAGGGTCCTGCTCCTCTTATTATATTATGTCCTGGCTCTAGGGTCCTGCTCCTCTCACTATATAATGTCCTGGCTCCAGGGTCCTGCTCCTCTCATTATATTATGTCCTGGCTCCAGAGTCCTGCTCCTCTCATTATATAATGTCCTGGCTCCAGGGTCCTGCTCCTCTTATTATATTACGTCCTGGCTCTAGGGTCCTGCTCCTCTCACTATATAATGTCCTGGCTCCAGGGTCCTGCTCCTCTCATTATATAATGTCCTGGCTCCAGAGTCCTGCTCCTCTCATTATATAATGTCCTGGCTCCAGGGTCCTGCTCCTCTCATTATATAATGTCCTGGCTCCAGAGTCCTGCTCCTCTCATTATATAATGTCCTGGCTCCAGGGTCCTGCTCCTCTCACTATATAATGTCCTGGCTCCAGGGTCCTGCTCCTCTCATTATATAATGTCCTGGCTCCAGGGTCCTGCTCCTCTCACTATATAATGTCCTGGCTCCAGGGTCCTGCTCCTCTCATTATATAATGTCCTGGCTCCAGGGTCCTGCTCCTCTCACTATATAATGTCCTGGCTCCAGGGTCCTGCTCCTCTCATTATATAATGTCCTGGCTCCAGGGTCCTGCTCCTCTCATTATATAATGCCCTGGCTCCAGGGTCCTGCTCCTATCATTATATAATGTCCTGGCTCCAGGGTCCTGCTCCTATCATTATATAATGTCCTGACTCCAGGGTCCTGCTCCTCTTAAATTACGTCCTGGCTCCAGGGTCCTGCTCCTCTCATTATATTACGTCATGGCTCCAGGGTCCTGCTCCTCTTATTATATTACGTCATAGCTCCAGGGTCCTGCTCCTCTTATTATATAACGTCCTGGCTCCAGGGTCCTGCTCCTATCATTAGATTACGTCTTGGCTCCAGGGTCCTGCTCCTATCATTATATTACGTCCTGGCTCTAGGGTCCTGCTCCTATCATTATATTACGTCTTGGCTCCAGAGTCCTGCTCCTTTTATTATATTACATCCTGGCTCCAGGGTCCTGCTCCTCTCATCATATAACGTCCCGGCTCCTGGGTCCTGCTCCTCTTATTATATTACATCCTGGCTCCAGGGTCCTGCTCCTCTCATCATATAACGTCCCGGCTCCAGGGTCCTGCTCCTCTTATTATATTACGTCCTGGCTGCAGGGTCCTGCTCCTCTCACTATATAATGTCCTGGCTCCAGGGTCCTGCTCCTCTCACTATATAATGTCCTGGCTCCAGGGTCCTGCTCCTCTCATTATGTCATGTCCTGGTCCCAGAGTCCTGCTCCTCTCATTATGTAATGTCCTGGCTCCAGAATCCTGCTCCTTTTATTACATTACGTCCTGGCTCCAGGGTCCTGCTCCTCTCATTATATAATGTCCTGGCTCCAGGGTCCTGCTCCTCTTATTATACTACGTCCCGGCCCTGGGTTCTGCTCCTCTCATTATATTACATCCTAGCTCCAGGGTCCTGCTGCTCTCATTATATTACATCTCGGCTCCGGGGTCTTGCTCCTCTCTCATTATATTATGTCCTGGCTCTGGGATTCTGCTCCTCTTTCATTATATTACGTCCTGGCTCCGGGTTCTGCTCCTCTCTCAGTATATTACGTCCCGGCTCCAGGGTCCTGCTCCTCTCATTATATTACGTCCCGGCTCCAACATTCTGCTCCTCTCTCATTATATTATGTCCCGGCTCTGGCGTTCTGCTCCTCTCTCATTATATTAGGTCCCGGCTCCGGCGTTCTGCTCCTCGCTCATATCATCCTGGCCTCAGCATTTTGCTCCTCTCATTATATTACGTCCCAGCTCTGGGGTCTTGCTCCTCTCTCATTATACTACGTCCTGGCTCCGGGATTCTGCTCCTCTCTCATATTACGTCCTGGCTCCGGGGTTCTGCTCCTCTCATTGTATTATGCCCCGGCTCCAGGGTCCTGCTCCTCCCTCATTATATTATGTTCAGGGGTTCTGCTCCTCTCTCATTATATTATGTTTCGGCTCTGGGGTCTTGCTCCTCTCTCCTTACATTACGTCCCGGCTCTGGGGTTCTGCTCCTCTCTCATTATGTTATGTCCTGGCTCCGGGGTTCTGCTCCTGTCTCATTATATTACGTCCCGGCTCCGGCATTCTGCTCCTTTCGCATATTTCATCCTGGCCTCAGCATTTTGCTCTTCTCATTATATTACATGCTAGCTCCGGGGTTCTGCTCCTCTCTCATTATATTATGTTTCGGCTATGGGGTCTTGCTCCTCCCTCATTATATTACGTCCCTGCTCCGGGTTCTGCTCCTCTCTCATGTTACGTCCTGGCTCCGGGGTTCTGCTCCTCTCTCATTATATTACGCCCTGGCTCTGGGGTCTTGCTCTTCTCTATATATTATGTCCTGGTTCTGGCGTTTTGCTCCTCTCTCATTACGTCCTGACTCCGGGGGTCTGCTCTTCTCTATTATATTACATCCCAGCTCTATCGTTCTGCTCCTCTATTACTATATTACATCCCGGCTCCAGGGCCTTGCTCCTTCATCTCCTATGATGTCCTGGGTCCAGGATTCTTCTCTCCTCTCATTACATTAGGTGTTCCGTCTGACGCCCAGCGTCCTTTTTATGGCCGGATATGAACTCCAGGATGAGACTTTGAAAATGAAAAAGAAATGAATTTTCAGCTGTGGCCCGAGCCGCTGAATCTGTAGTGAAATTTCACGGGTGACTGCACCTGATGAAGTGCTTTATCAGACGCTGCGCTATCGTTTTCCGGTCCACTTATCCTGAGACTTTGTGGCCGGCAGACTGCGGTGTCAGTTCAGCCTCTGACTCAGATATTCTTCATAAATGCACACATAAAAAGGAACCAGGGAGAGAAAATAATATATCATATAAGATACAGCAACGTATGTGCTCAGCTGTTTAATGGGCTCCTATAGGCCAGATACCCGGAGGAACTTTATCTCCAGTGGATTAGCGAAGATCATTTCGTCCTGCACTCGGTACACAGACTTGTTCTCCAGTTTGTGCTTACAGGCAGCAGACAAGCAGAGCTGCAGTGTAAAGCATGGAAATAGGTTTGAAGTTTAACCTTTTGATGGAACAGGAACAGGGCTGTGAAGTTGGGAAGTCAAACCACTGACTCAGACTCTTCTAACACACCACACTGACATCCCACGACTCCTCAACCCCACAGCCCTGTGAAGTCTGGAAGCCAAACCACCGACGTGGACTCCTCTAACGCATGACCCTCATTACACAACTCCTCGACCCCACAACGACTTGACCCCACGACCCCAAAGTCCTGTGGAGTCGGGAAGCCAAACCACCGACTTGGACTCCTCTAAACCCATGACCTTCATTACACAACTCCTCGACCCCACGACTCCTCGACCCCACAACGACTTGACCCCACGACCCCAAAGTCCTGTGGAGTCGGGAAGTCAAACCACCGACTTGGACTCCTCTAAACCCATGACCTTCATTACACAACTCCTCGACCCCACGACTCCTCGACCCCACAAGGACTTGACCCCACGACCCCAAAGTCCTGTGGAGTCGGGAAACCAGACGCCGACTCAGACTCCTCAAACCCACCACCCTGACCCTATGACTCCTCGACCCCACGACTCCTTGACCCCCACGACCACTCAATCACACAGCCCTGTGGAGTCTGGGAAGCAAAACCACCGACTTGGACTCCTCTAACATACAACCCTGACCCCACAACTCAACCCCACGACTGCTCGACCCCACGACTGCTCAACCCTGGACAGGAGATAGATTTGGCGTTAGCACTGACTCCAATATTACCTTGTAAAGTAGTTAGTGGGGCGCAGTTTCACATTTTCCCCATTTCTAGTACGAGTTGTGCAACTGTCACCCGCAGGAAGCAAAATAAAAAGTTGCAAATACAGAAAAATCATCGGACGCTCATCATTGTACATATGCCGAGGCTTAGACCGCGGGTCCCCCAGCTCACAGCAGACAAGGGTTAATTCAATATATCACAATGAAGAGACTGTTGCCGCCCGAACCACGCCCAGTGGGCGCCGCTAATCCGGAGACACTCACCTGGTTGGAATATCTCATGCTGATGTTCCTCTGGTCGCTTCGATGGACGTAACGGTGCAGGGGATCGATGTCCTTGGGGCTTAGTAACTCCTCCACTACCAGATAAAAAAAAGAAAGAAGAGAAGCTTAAATCTGCCTCATTATACCAAGCCACATTCATACCAGCTGATCACCAGACCCCAATCCCAAAAGGTTATTGATCCATAAGTCTACACTCAAGCATGCCGCTGCCTGGACAACCCCTTTAATCCCCCTGAAATTGTGCGATGGCCCAGAAAACGATGTGGTCCTGCATATAGACAGCGGTGCCCCAGTTATAAGTGTATGAAGGACAGCGCTCTGCTCTGCCTCCTGGCAGCACTGGCAATCATATCCAACGTTCTGCCGGAGAGAAAGGTAATTTAAGGCCAAGACATAAATCTCTGCAGTTTTCCCAAGAAGTCGCGATGACACTTGAGTTCTGCACGAAGCGATGAACTGTTTTGCTAAACAACTCCCCCGGTGAAGGAGACCGAAGACGTGCGAGCACGGAGAGACGCGGCCGCTGACAAGATGACTGAGCGAGACATTACTGAGCGCTTGGGCCAAGATCAGTCCTGCCGCTACACCGTCACCGAGCGGAGCGCCGGCGGCGACACCGAGCGGAGCACCCCGGTACTACCCGGAGAGCCCACATCCACTGGTCATATTACTCCCCGATGCTCTGTGTGTCAGTCATCACTGCAGACCTGGCATTCCATTCATGAACCAGGAGGCGCAGGATGAGCAGAGGACCCATCCCATCTGGTGTAGAATATACATTCTGGAGCACATTTACTTAGAACTTAGCTTTTTACCATTCCTCTTTTATTCCACCTGAAAGTCTACAGGAAATACATTCCTTGTGTCAGGTCCATCAGAGCATAAAGAAAGATAACGACTAATGCCCAGGAGTCATTTCCATGAGCAGTAACAGAGGAACAACATAAATCAGACTTTTTTCATGGGGGACACAAGTAGTAACCAAAAAAATGCATATAATTGGCTACTGCTTACTAAGCCCATTGTAACAGCACAGCCTGGAGTGTCCCTTTAAATGTTAAAGGGAAAGGTAAACTTTAAGCAAAAAGCCAAAGAACAATAAGTGTGCAATAATACAAATCCACTGGGAATGGAGCCAATCAGCACAACATATACAATACATAAGCCCCGGCAGGTGATGCAGCTCCATCATCAGGAGCAATGTCCCTTTAAGAAGAGGTGAGCATTTGGATATTTAGCGCTCAGTTGGATATTTGGCGCTCGGTTGCTTACCCAGGAGCTTGGAGATGATGTACAACGCTTGTCCCCATAGGAAGAGCTTTCCGTCCCGGCCGCAGTTACTGGGGAACCTCTTCTGACTGTTGGGGTTCAGCTTCTCGGCTTCAACGAAGTCCGCGGGTACGTGGTAAAACTCTGGGACGATGGGGCACCCTGCGGGAGAGGCATTTTGTCACTTACAAGGCCACATATATGCAGCCAGACTACTGAATTATCTGGTAGGGGTCGGCTGAAGACATGGCCAGTAAGTCCCTCCTGGCACAGTATGCGGCTCTGGCAGTGCCCGACATCCTGGCAATCGATGGTTATCCACATGCCCTGGTACAGTGCACGGTGCCAGCGAACATTGTGACCGAGCAGGGAGCCGCCCGACCCTCACATGGGTCATTGTACCTGCGATCGCCTCTCCCTGCGCCATTTATTCATTTTATCAGCGAATTACGACCTCCTGGATTTTAGCATTTAAAAGACCACTTACCCCCTGACCTTACTGCCCCTTTGTATAGGGAGATCGCATAGATGGTCGATGAGCAGAAAGCCCCTTATATTCCCTAAACACCGCATGAACCTCTAAAGCACAGTTTGGCGCCCTGGATCCCTATGAAAGTAGCTTAGATATTTGGGGGTATTTTTTTTCAAAATACCGTATATCAATTTTGGGAGTTAAACATAGTTTTTGTACTTAGGTTTGATTTATATATTTTAAGTGTTCGGCTCCTGCAGCCTCTGTGTATCCCTGTACATGAACTCACTCCTCATACGACCATGTACAGCCATACATAGAGGATGGAGAAGCCAAATGATTCACATTTATTAATGAAACCATATTGCAAAAATTATTTTCATAGTAAAAAAATGTCCCTAAAAGTGTCTTTATTCAGTAGTAATGAAAACATACAACTTTTCTCTGGAATATTTGCTCCTACTCCTCCCCATACACATGCACCCTTGATCTGATGGATCATGCATGTGTTACCAGACTGGGAGCCATCTCTTATGTGGGCACAAGGATCGGACATGCTGAAGATCAACAGCCTGAATCTGCCCTTAGTGGACAGTCAGGAAACCCCATATAGAAGGATGAGCGGCAAACATTGTGGGGTTTGTGGACAATAATGTGTATGGCTTGTGATCTCCATCATAGTTGCACCCCCTAGACCAGAGATCCCCAACTCCATTCCTCAAGGCCCACCAACAGTGCTTGTTTTCAGGATTTCCTTAGCATTTGACAGTTGGTAATTCAATCTCCTGCACAGATAATGATTCCATCTGTCAAATGCTAAAGAAATCCTGGAAACATGCACTGTTGGTGGGCCTTGAGGACTGGAGTTGGGGACCTCTGCCCTAGACATCCAGTCTCGTACCCCAAGTCATGGTTAAAGGGTCAATAATGACTTGTATGGTTGCCATTTTGGATAGGTGGCACCTGAGCCCATTCTCTGCCCCTGTAAGAAGCTTTTTGCAAATGTTATTTTCCAGCCTCCCTATGGCAGCTTGGGGGATGAAATTTCCCCTCCAGACCATTCCCATATAATCACTGGGGCTTCATTAATGGCAAATCAATCAACTACCGTCAAATGCAAGGAAGAGCACCGGATCCAGGAGGGCCTCAAACTCCTTCACTTGTTCGGGTTTTCCTCTGAAGACCCCTGAAATAAAAAGTAAAAAAAAGCATCACCCATCTCAATGTGAACAGATCTTATACCTCCTTCTTCACACTTCCAGGGCGAGCTTTCTGAGACCCACTGACCCCATGGAGGCCGACTATGCGGACAGTGATGCGGTCTGACGGCTACTTCCACCTAAACACATGCAGACATAACAAGCACTTGGGTCAACATAACAAGCACCCGGCCTAACATAACAAGCACCCGGCTCAACATAAGCACCCAGCCTAACATAACAAGCACCCGGCCTAACATAACAAGCACCCGGCCTAACATAACAAGCACCCCGCCTAACATAACAAGCACCCGGCCTAACATAACAAGCACCCGGCCTAACATAACAAGCACCCGGCCTAACATAACAAGCACCGGCTCAACAAGCACCCGGCCTAACATAACAAGCACCCGGCCTAACATAACAAGCACCCGGCTCAACATAAGCACCCGGCCTAACATAACAAGCACCCGGCCTAACATAACAAGCACCCGCCTAACATAACAAGCACCCGGCCTAACATAAGCACCCAGCCTAACATAACAAGCACCCGCCTAACATAAGCACCCAGCCTAACATAACAAGCACCCAGCCTAACATAACAAGCACCCGGCCTAACGTAACAAGCACCCGGCCTAACGTAACAAGCACCCGGCCTAACGTAACAAGCACCCGGCCTAACGTAACAAGCACCCGGCCTAACGTAACAAGCACCCGCCTAACGTAACAAGCACCCGGCCTAACGTAACAAGCACCCGGCCTAACTAACAAGCACCCGGCCTAACGTAACAAGCACCCGGCCTAACGTAACAAGCACCCGGCCTAACGTAACAAGCACCCGGACCAAGCATAACAAGCACCCGGCCTAACATAACAAGCACCCGGCCTAACTAACAAGCACCCGGCCTAACGTAACAAGCACCCGGCCTAACGTAACAAGCACCCGGCCTAACATAACAAGCACCCGGCCTAACATAACAAGCACCCGGCCTAACATAACAAGCACCTGGCCTAACATATCAAGGTGCTGAAGATCGTATCACTGACAGCACAGGAAGGAGGTGAGCAACACACTGCAAAAACGCACACAGCGGTCATCTCCTCACACAGCTGCAGTTCAGCACAATGTTGCAGACAGAAGGAATGACCGCTCAGTACAAGCGTTCAGAGTTGACATAGGTGAATGGGGGTAAGGGTGGTCATATTGGAGACGGTGGGAAGTGGGCATGCTGGAGACTGGGGTGTGTGATTGTAGAAGTCATGGGACGCTTGTAGGAAACACGTGGGGAGGGACGGGCTTGTGGGAGACACGGGGGGAGACGCGGGCTTGTGGGAGACACGGGGGGAGGGATGGGCTTGTGGGAGACTGGGGGGGCGGGCTTGTGGGAGACATGTAGGAAGCTGGGTGTAAACAACAAGTAGTAGAGCTTATAACAGGGTCCAAAACAAACGCCTCTGGTAGGTGGCTGAACTGCTCCTCCACATGTGAAATGCTTATATCTAGGTACCAATGCAAAATGCTGACAGGGTGTACATTACAATCTGTCAGCATTATGCAGTTAAGATATACACACAGTGATTTTATAAAAAGCCCGGAGAACCAATTTAAATGCTTTGCTCTCTCCAGCCTCTATGTATTACAGTTCATGAAGCCATTCTGCAGCCCTCGTGCACAGTGATACACAGAGGCTGGAGAACCCAAACAGTCCAATCCCTTTTGCAAAAGTTATTTTTAACTTCAAATAGAGGTAAAAAGTTAGGAGATTGCAGCTTTACAAAAGGTCTCATCGTCAGGATCTTTGTAAATATTTTCTCCACACTTTTGGGTCTGATAGGTTGTTTTGTGGAGGTATGAAAAGAAAGAGAAGTATAAGGAAGGGCGACACCTCTTATGTGACGGGTTATACACAGAGCAGATGTACGGCGCACATGTGTGACAATCTGTGAGGAGCGTGTGCCGACCATATGGAGGGGAGGTGTTTTATTGAATTATTTTTAGTTAATGATTTTAGTTAACAAAAAAAACAACTTATAAGAATCAGTATTGATCCAACCGTACGTGGCGATCGTCACACCCGTGCAGCACAATGACCCCATCAGGGGTGATTAACCTGGATAATAAAAGGTTGTACAATCTTCTACATATCTAAGATCTCTGCTGAAAGTCGCTGTATGTGCACATTCATTGATTATGTCACAGAGTTGCAGCGCTGTTGCTTGTTAGAGGGGGTGCGGCGCTATTTGTTGGGGGGGACCGCTGTTTGTTGGGGGGGTGCAGCGCAGTTTGTTGGGGGTGCAATGCTGTTTGTTGGGGGGGGGATATTATCGTCTTCTAATCAATCACTTTCTGTCGTAACTAAACCCGGACCAGTAAACGAGCTCAATGTCAGCCAGGATTTACTGCTCACGTCAGTGGAATACCGCGATTAACCCCTGCGGGATAGGCGATTACTCTCCGAGACGCAGGAGACGTCAGAACCTTTTATATGGGAACCATAACTGACAGGGGATTCCTGGTTAGTGAAACCCATTCCTCTATCCCCTATAAGGCCATTCTCAGGGGGTCCCCCACCAGAGAGGCTACAAAGAATGTCTCACTCTGGAAGACCTCATAAGCCCATACATTACATTGGGGTCAATTGATTTCAACAGGAACTCGTGCAATACTTAACATCCCCAGCGGGGGTGCTGCATCAGAATTAAACACTTGCAGATGGGTTTTCTAACGTTTCACGCAACAAATATATTAATTAAAGAGGACAAAAGAGGTTCTGTATATCAGGGTAAAAACCCCTAGGGGCCATCAGGGCAAAATGCAGAGCATCACCCCCCCCACCAGAGGAGAGCATCACCCCCCCACACCAGAGGAGAGCATCACCCCCCCACACCAGAGGAGAGCATCACCCCCCAAACACCAGAGGAGAGCATCACCCCCCCCACACCAAAGGAGAGCATCACCCCCCCCACACCAGAGGAGAGCATCACCCCCCCCACACCAGAGGAGAGCATCACCCCCCCACACCAGAGGAGAGAATCACCCCCCCCACACCAGAGTAGAGCAACACCCCCCCACACCAGAGGAGAGCATCACCCCTCCACACCAGAGGAGAGCATCACCCCCCCCACCAGAGGAGAGCATCACCCCCACCAGAGGAGAGCATCACCGCATCACCCCCCACCAGAGGAGAGCATCATCCCCCACCAGAGGAGAGCATCACCCTCCACCAGAGGAGAGCATCACCCTCCACCAGAGGAGAGCATCACCCCCCCCACCAGAGGAGAGCATCACCCCCCCACACCAGAGGAGAGCATCACCCCCCCACACCAGAGGAGAGCATCACCCCCCAAACACCAGAGGAGAGCATCACCCCCCCACACCAGAGGAGAGCATCACCCCCCCCACACCAGAGGAGAGCATCACCCCCCCCACACCAGAGGAGAGCATCACCCCCCCACACCAGAGGAGAGAATCACCCCCCCCACACCAGAGTAGAGCAACACCCCCCCACACCAGAGGAGAGCATCACCCCTCCACACCAGAGGAGAGCATCACCCCTCCACACCAGAGGAGAGCATCACCCCCCCACACCAGAGGAGAGCATCACCCCCACCAGAGGAGAGCATCACCGCATCACCCCCCACCAGAGGAGAGCATCATCCCCCACCAGAGGAGAGCATCACCCTCCACCAGAGGAGAGCATCACCCTCCACCAGAGGAGAGCATCACCCCCCCCACCAGAGGAGAGCATCACCCCCCCCACCAGAGGAGAGCATCACCCCCCCACCAGAGGAGAGCATCACCCCCCCACCAGAGAAGAGCATCACCCCCCCACCAGAGGAGAGCATCACCCCCCACCAGAGGAGAGCATTACCCCCACACCAGAAGAGAGCATCACCCCCCACCAGAGGAGAGCATTACCCTCCCACCAGAGGAGAGCATCACTCACACCAGAGGAGAGAATCACCCCCACCAGAGGAGAGCATCACCCCCCCACCAGAGGAGAGCATCACCCCCCCACCAGAGGAGAGCATCACCCCCCCACCAGAGGAGAGCATCACCCCCCCACCAGAGGAGAGCATCACCCCCCCACCAGAGGAGAGCTTCACCCCCCACCAGAGGAGAGCATCACCCCCCACCAGAGGAGAGCATCACCCCCCACCAGAGGAGAGCATCACCCCCCACCAGAGGAGAGCATTGCCCCCCCCACCAGAGGAGAGCATTGCCCCCCCACCAGAGGAGAGCATCACCCCCCCACCAGAGGAGAGCATCACCCCCCCACCAGAGGAGAGTATCACCCCCCCACCAGAGGAGAGCATCACCCCCCCACCAGAGGAGAGCTTCACCCCCCCACCAGAGGAGAGCTTCACCCCCCCACCAGAGGAGAGCATCACCCCCCACCAGAGGAGAGCATCACCCCCCACCAGAGGAGAGCATCCCCCCCACCAGAGGAGAGCATTGCCACCCCACCCAGAGGAGAGCATCACCCAACCAGAGGAGAGCATTGCCCCCCCACCAGAGGAGAGCATCACCCCCCACACCAGAGGAGAGCATCACCCCCCACACAGAGGAGAGCATCACCCCCCACACCAGAGGAGAGCATCACCCCCACCAGAGGAGAGCATCACCCCCCCACCAGAGGAGAGCATCACCCACCCCCCCCACCAGAGGAGAGCATCACCCCCCCCCACCAGAGGAGAGCATCACCCTCCCCCACCAGAGGAGAGCATCACCCCCCACCAGAGGAGAGCATCACCCCCCACCAGAGGAGAGCATCACCCCCCACCAGAGGAGAGCATCACTCCCCACCAGAGGAGAGCATTACCCCCACACCAGAAGAGAGCATCACCCCCCACCAGAGGAGAGCATTACCCCCCCACCAGAGGAGAGCATCACCCCCCCCCACCAGAGAAAGCATCACCCCCCACCAGAGGAGAGCATCACCCCCCACACCAGAGGAGAGCATCACCCCTCCCCACCAGAGGAGAGCATCACCCCCCACCAGAGGGGAGCATCACCCCCCACCAGGTTATGAACTTGAACCTCTTTCCTACTTACTAAGCGTGAAAATATTTTGGTGGACCACCTATGAGCGACAGCCGTAGACTCTGACAACATGGAGCGAACATAAAGGCGAGATCCGGCAATACCAGATCTCTCTGGGCACCAGACACTACCACTGATGGATCTGCAGGGACTCACCATCGATGATCATGTAGATGAAGAACACTGGAAATTCACACTCGATGCCGTCAAACAGCTGGAAATAAAAAAGAAGAAAGTGTAAGAAGGAGAGCAGAGGAAGGGGACACGTCCGGTGAGCAGACGGGGCGCAGAGGACGAGGAGACGTCCAGTGAGCAGACGGGGCGCAGAGGACGAGGACACTCTGGTATTGAGCCGGGGCGCGGAGGGCGAGGGCACGTCTGATGATCAGACGGGGTGCAGAGGACGAGGACACTCTGGTATTGAGCCGGGGCGCGGAGGACGAGGGCACGTCTGGTGAGCAGACGGGGCACTGAGGACAAGCACATGTCCGGTGAGCAGGCGGGGTGCAGAGGATGAGGACACGTCTGGTGAGCAGGCAGGGCACAGAGGACGAGGATACTCTGGTATTGAGCCGGGGCGCGAAGGACGAGGACATGTCCGGTGAGCAGACGGGGCGCAGAGGACGAGGACACTCTGGTATTGAGGCGGGGCGCAAACGATGAGGACAAGTCCGGTGAGCAGACGGGCGCAGAGGACGAGGACAAGTCCGGTGAGCAGACGGGGCGCAGAGGACGAGGACACGTCCGGTGAGCAGGCGGGGCGCAGAGGATGAGGACACGTCCGGTGAGAGATGGGGCGCTGAGGACAAAGACATGTCCAGTGAGCAGATGGGGCGCAGAGGACGAGGACACGTCCGGTGAGCAGACAGGGTGTGGAGGAGACGGATGAAGCCGAATGTGAGAGTAAATAGACCGCTGCGACTCTAATAGGCAGATAATGGCGAGTCCGGGAGACGACTGCGCTCCGCAGACAGCGCTCCATTCCTTGTGTAAACTTGTAGCGAGCTGTGAAATTAAATGGCGCAATGATGAACGGTCGCCGTCACCGCAGACAGGATTGTGAGCAAAAACGGAAAAAATCTGAGCGGAGAATGGAGAGAAGTGGAAAATGAGCAGAAATTCTACTCTAATGTGAGGGTGAAGACCATCGGGCAAGAAGTAGTCTCATCATGGAGGATGCCCACCCCAATAATAGGCAGGGAGGTCACTGGGTCACCCCTGTGTCCACTGTGGGACCGATATCTGGGGTCAATGATCCCTCTGTTGCCCGTTATGCTCCATGGCTCCCCCTACCTGTGGTGCTGAGTATAGTCATTAGCTCCGATACCTTGATTTCGGCAGGTTTGTAGTAGCGCCGGTTCTCATCCTCCAGAGCCGTCCTAAACCCGTCCCTCAGGAAGCGCTTGAACCCGTACTTCCCTTTCAGCTTGCGCACGATCTTGTCCATGGCCTGATGAAACAAGGCGTCATCGTCCACCGCGAACGCCGGGTAACTGATACAGGTGAGGAGCGCGGCGTCCGTGTTCTGACGAGGACAAGAAGGAAGAAAATCGATTGCTTGGGGTCTGAAATCAGGTAAAATAATTAAAGGGGGCCTTATTAGGACATTATAGAGGAGAAGGTACATTACAGGGGCCTTATAAGGACATTATAGAGGAGAAGGTACATTACAGGAGGCCTTATTAGGACATTATAGAGGAGAAGGTACATTACAGGAGGCCTTATTAGGATATTATAGAGGAGAAGGTACATTACAGGGGCCTTATTAGGATATTATAGAGGAGAAGGTACATTACAGGGGGCCTTATTAGGACATTATAGAGGAGAAGGTACATTACAGGAGGCCTTATTAGGACATTATAGAGGAGAAGGTACATTACAGGGGGCCTTATTAGGACATTATAGAGGAGAAGGTACATTACAGGGGGCCTTATTAGGACATTATAGAGGAGAAGGTACATTACAGGAGGCCTTATTAGGATATTATAGAGGAGAAGGTACATTACAGGAGGCCTTATTAGGACATTATAGAGGAGAAGGTACATTACAGGGGGCCTTATTAGGACATTATAGAGGAGAAGGTACATTACAGGAGGCCTTATTAGGACATTATAGAGAAGAAGGTACATTACAGGGGGCCTTATTAGGACATTATAGAGGAGAAGGTACATTACAGGGTGCCTTATTAGGACATTATAGAGGAGAAGGTACATTACAGGGGGCCTTATTAGGACATTATAGAGGAGAAGGTACATTACAGGGTGCCTTATTAGGACATTATAGAGGAGAAGGTACATTACAGGGGGCCTTATTAGGACATTATAGAGGAGAAGGTACATTACAGGAGGCCTTATTAGGATATTATAGAGGAGAAGGTACATTACAGGAGGCCTTATTAGGACATTATAGAGGAGAAGGTACATTACAGGGGGCCTTATTAGGACATTATAGAGGAGAAGGTACATTACAGGGGCCTTATTAGGACATTATAGAGGAGAAGGTACATTAAGGGGGCCTTATAGGACATTATAGAGGAGAAGGTACATTACAGGGGCCTTATTAGGACATTATAGAGGGAAGGTACATTCAGGGGCCTTATTAGGAATTTATAGAGGAGAAGGTACATTACAGGGGCCTTATTAGGAATTATAGAGGAGAAGGTACATTACAGGGGGCCTTATTAGGACATTATAGAGGAGAAGGTACATTAAGGGGCCTTATTAGGACATTATAGAGGAGAAGGTACAATTAAAGGGCCTTATTAGGAATTATAAGGAGAAGGTACATTACAGGGCCTTATTAGGAATTATTGAGGAGAAGGTACATTACAGGGGGCCTTATTAGGACATTATAGAGGAGAAGGTACATTACAGGGGGCCTTATAGGACATTATAGAGGAGAAGGTACATTACAGGGCTATAGGAATTATAGAGGAAGGTACATTACAGGGCTATAGGAATATGAGGAGAAGTACATTAGGGGCTTATAGGACATTTAGAGGAGAAGGACATTAAGGGCCTTATTAGACATTATAGAGGAAGTACATTACAGGGGCCCTATTAGGATTATAGAGAGAAGGTACATTAAGGGCCTTATTAGGAATTAGAGAGAAGGTACTTACAGGGGCTTTTAGGACATTATAGAGGAGAAGTACATTAAGGGCCTTATTAGACATTATGAGAGAAGTACATTCAGGGCTTATTAGGAATTATAGAGGAGAAGGTACATAAGGGCCTTATTAGGAATTATAGAGAGAAGGTACATTACAGGGGCTTATGACATTATAGAGGAGAAGGTACATTACAGGGCCTATTAGGACATTATAGGAGAAGGTACATTAGGGGCTTTTAGAATTAAGAGGAGAGTACATTACAGGCCTATTAGGAATTATAGAGAGAAGGTACATTACGGGGCCTATTAGGACATTATAGAGGAAGGTACATTAGGGGCCTTATTAGGATTTATAGAGGAGAAGGTACATTAAGGGCCTTATTGGAATAAGAGGAGAAGGTAATTACAGGGCCTATTAGAATTATAGGGAGAAGTACTAAGGGGCCATAGAATTAAGGGAGGATTAGGGCCTTATTAGGTATTGAGGAGAGGTACATAAGGGCCTTATTAGAATTATAGAGAGTAAGGTACATCAGGGGCTTATAGGATTATAGAGAGAGGTACTAAGGGGCCTATAGGAATTAAGAGGAGAAGGTACATTAAGGGGGCCTTATTAGGAATTATAGAGGAGAAGTACATACAGGGGCCTTATTAGGACATTAGAGAAGGTAATTAGGGCCTTATTAGGAATTATAGAGGAGAAGGTACATTACAGGGCTTATAGGAATATAGAGGAGAAGGACATTACGGGCTTATTGGAATTTAGAGGAGAAGGTACATTACAGGGCCTTATTAGACATTTAGAGAAAGGTACATTACAGGGCCTTATTAGACATTAGAGGAGAAGTACATCAGGCCTTATTAGGAATTATAGAGGAGAGGTACATTAAGGGCCTTATTAGGATATAGAGGAGAAGGTACATAAGGGGCCTTAGGACATTAAAGAGAGGTACATTCAGGGGGCTTATTAGGAATTATAGAGGAAAGGTACATTAAGGGCCTTATTAGGAATAAGAGGAGAAGGTACATTAAGGGCCTATTAGAATATAGAGGAGAAGGTAATTACGGGCCTTATAGGAATTAAGGAAAGGTACATAAGGGGCCTTATTAGAATATGAGGAGAGTACATTACAGGGCTTATAGGAATTAAGAGAGTACATTAGGGGCCTTTGGACTTATAGAGGAGAAGTACATTAGGGCCTATTAGGACATTATAGAGGAGAAGTACATAAGGCCTTTTAGGATTAGGAAAGGTACATGGGCCTATAGGAAGGGAAAGACATAGGGCCTTATTAGGACATTATAGAGGAGAAGGTACATTACAGGGGGCCTTATTAGGACATTATAGAGGAGAAGGTACATTACAGGGGGCCTTATTAGGACATTATAGAGGAGAAGGTACATTACAGGGGGCCCTTATTAGGACATTATAGAGGAGAAGGTACATTACAGGGGCCTTATTAGGACATTATAGAGGAGAAGGTACATTACAGGGGCCTTATTAGGACATTATAGAGGAGAAGGTACATTACAGGGGCCTTAATTAGGACATTATAGAGGAGAAGGTACATTACAGGGGGCCTTATTAGGACATTATAGAGGAGAAGGTACATTACAGGGGCCTTATTAGGACATTATAGAGGAGAAGGTACATTACAGGGGCCTTATTAGGACATTATAGAGGAGAATGTACATTAAGGGGGCCTTATTAGGACATTATAGAGGAGAAGGTACATTACAGAGGGCCTTATTAGGACATTAATAGAGGAGAAGGTACATTAACAGGGGCCTTATTAGGACATTATAGAGGAGAAGGTACATTAAAGGGGCCTTATTAGGACATTATAGAGGAGAAGGTACATTAAAGGGGCCTTATTAGGACATTATAGAGGAGAAGGTACATTACAGGGGCCTTATTAGGAATTATAGAGGAGAAGGTACATTACAGGGGCCTTATTAGGAATTATAGAGGAGAAGGTACATTACAGGGGGCCTTATTAGGACATTATAGAGGAAAGGTACATTACAGGGGGCCTTATTAGGACATTATAGAGGAGAAGGTACATTACAGGGGCCTTATTAGGACATTATAGAGGAGAAGGTACATTACAGGGGCCTTATTAGGACATTATAGAGGAGAAGGTACATTACAGGAGGCCTTATTAGGATATTATAGAGGAGAAGGTACATTACAGGAGGCCTTATTAGGATATTATAGAGGAGAAGGTACATTACAGGGGGCCTTATTAGGACATTATAGAGGAGAAGTTACATTAAAGGGGCCTTATTAGGACATTATAAAGGAGAGGGTACCAAACTAATATATGTAGGACTAGTGCCATGTAATACCACATGTCACCTGCAGAGGACACTGCATAAGAAGAGCTGGACCAGCGGCAATCAGATGGTGCCACCCCTGTACCCAGCTCCCTTATTAATACATTTAAAGGGAACATGTCATGTCCTTTTCTGCTTTCGATGTTGTTTAGATCACGCACTGTGCATCACTAACCTGGTTTAGAAACAAATCATGTATTTATCATAATATAAAGCGCTTTAGGTGCTTAGATGTTTGCATTAGGTACCTGCACAGTCAGTCATCAGGGGGATACTTCAGCTGGGATCAGTCACATCAATCCACATTCAGTCGTGCAGTTTTTAAACTTAATCACACCCCCTGCAGTGTAATATATTAACATCACTGAAGACCTGCAGAAAAAAGAGAATTTTGTTTACGTACCGTAAATTCTTTTTTCTTTAATCATCAATGGGAGACCCAGACAATGGGGTTTAGGGCTCTGCCCTCCGGAGGTCACACTAGGTACTACAAGTTTGTAGACACCGCCTCCTCCGCTTATAAACCCCCACCGCAGGGAACATCCTCAGTTTGGTCCATAAGCTGCGAGGAGAAAATAAACCCACACCCGAAACATCGGGAAGAATGCCGTGCACAGACGGTTGAACAACCCGGAAAACACTGTCTCAACAGAGAACAGATTAAATGCAAAACATGCTACGGAACAACTGGGTGGGTGCTGGGTCTCCCATTGATGATTAAAGAAAAAAGAATTTACGGTACGTAAACAAAATTCTCTTTTTTCTGGTCATCATAATGGGAGACCCAGACAATGGGGATGTCCTAAAGCAATACCCCAGGGCGGGAAGAGTTCCTCAACAAGACGGATAACACATGGTCCCCCTTAAAGGTGGGCAACCGCCGCCTGGAGGACCCGCCTGCCCAAACTCGCCTCCGCAGAGGCATGGGCATGCACCATATAGTGCTTAGAGAAAGTGTGAAGGCTGGTCCAAGTGGCCGCCTGACACACCTGTAGAGCAGACGCTCGATGTCGCAAAGCCCAGGAGGCACCTACAGCTCTGGTAGAGTGTGCCTTCAATCCCACCGGGAGAGGCAAACCAGAAGACCGGTAAGCCTCTTGAATGGGAGCCTTGATCCATCTGGCCAAGGTCGACTTCGATGCCGCGGACCCCTTACAGCGACCTGTCGTAAGGACAAATAAGGAATCCGAACTCCGAAAGGAGGCGGTCCTGGACACATAAATGCGTACAGCCCTCACGAGATCCAGAGTATGGAGGTCGCGCTCAACCTGATGAACGGGAGCGGGGCAAAATGATGGGAGAACAATCTCCTGGTTCAGGTGAAAAGTTGAAACCACCTTCGGCAAGAATTCTGGCCGTGGGCGCAACACCACCTTGTCTTGGTGAACCACCAGAAAGGGTGACTTACACGATAGTGCAGCCAATTCTGAGACTCTTCTCAGAGACGTGATCGCCACCAGAAAGACCACCTTCTGGGACAGACGAGAGATAGAAATGTCTCTCAGTGGCTCAAAAGGCGGTTTCTGCAGTGTCGCCAGGACCATGTTGAGGTCCCAAGGGTCCAGAGGTCGCCTGTAGGGCGGGACCACCCGAGACACCCCCTGTAGAAATTGACGGACCTTCGGGAGAAGCGCCAAACGCCTGTCAAACAGCACTGAAAGTGCAGATACTTGACCTTTTAGAGAGCCAAGGGATAATCCCAACTCCAAACCCGACTGTAGGAAAGCCAACAATGTCGGGATGGACAAGGGCCATGGAGACCGTCCACCAGAGGCACACCAGGAGAAAAAGATTTTCCACGTCCTGTGGTATATCTTCCTGGATACGGGCTTCCTAGCCCGATTCATAGTGGCAACCACTGTAGGAGAGAAGCCCCTGGATGTCAGCAGCCAGGCCTCAAGAGCCATGCAGTCAATCTGAGGGCCCTGGAATTGAGGTGGAAGAATGGGCCTTGCGCGAGTATATCTGCGCGTTCTGGAAGAGCCCACCGGTGTCCGCCTGACAGTTGCCACAGATCCGGGTACCAGGACCTCCTGGGCCAATCTGGGGCCACTAGAATGGCTACTCTGCATTCCGTCCTGATTTTCCACAGAACCCTGGGAATCAGAGCCAGAGGCGGGAACACATATGGCAGCTGGAAGCTGGACCAACTCAGGATCAGGGCATCCGCCCCCAGAGACTGAGGATCCCATGATCTCGCCACGTATTGGGGCACCTGATGATTCAGCCGTGAGGCCATCAGATCCACGTCCGGAGTGCCCCATCTGCCGCAGATGTCCCGGAAGACGTCTGGATGTAGAGACCACTCTCCGGCGTCCATCCCCTGCCGGCTCAGGTAGTCGGCCTCCCAGTTCTCGACCCCTGGGATGTGAACTGCGGAGATCAGGCAGTCGTTTTCCTCCACCCAAGCTAGAATGCGGTGGACTTCGGCGAGGGCCTAAGCACTTCTGGTCCCTCCCTGATGATTTATGTAGGCGACGGCCGTCGCATTGTCGGACTGAACCCGAATGGGCTGTCCTGACAGGAACTTCTGAAACGCCAGGAGCGCCAGATAGACCGCCTTGATCTCCAGCACGTTGATTTGCAATGCCGACTCCGACTGAGTCCAGAGGCCTTGAGCCCTGTGGTGCAAGAACACCGCACCCCAGCCCTTCAGACTGGCGTCGGTGGTCACCACTAACCATGATGGTTTTAAGAAGGACCGGCCCCGTGACAGGTGATGTGGCTGGAGCCACCACTGCAGGGAGTCCCTGGTTGGTTGTGAAAGTGTCACCAGCCGATTCAGAGAGATCGTCCTCTTGTCCCATCGGCGAAGAATCTCCAGCTGGAGAGGACGGAGGCGAAACTGTGCGAAGGGCACCGCCTCTATCGCCGCTACCATGCGTCCCACCAGTCTCATCAATACCCGTAGGGATGATTGTGGTGACAGGAGAACATTCTGCACTCCTGAGTGGATCGCTAGCTGCTTGGCTGGAGGTAGGGACACCAGGGCTGAGTCCGTGTGGAAGTCCATGCCCAGATATGTCAATGACTGGGTCGGAACCAGGGTCGACTTTGGAATGTTGAGAAGCCACCCGAACTGTTCCAGAGACTTCATGGTCACCTCCAGGCTCACCCGACAAAGGTCTTCCGATGGCGCCCTGACCAGCAGGTCGTCCAAATAGGGTATGACGGCGTGTCCCTGCACATGCAGGAGAACCATCATGGAGGCCATCACCTTTGTGAACACCCGCGGTGCCGAGGCTAGCCCGAATGGCAGCGCCACAAATTGGAAGTGCTCTTCCCCCACTGCGAATCTCAACCAGCGTTGATGAGCTGGTGCAATGGGCACGTGAAGGTAAGCGTCTCTGATATCGATAGACGCTAGGAAGTCCCCCTGTGATACAGCCGCGATCACGGAGCGCAGGGATTCCATGCGGAATTTCCGAACCAACACGTGACGGTTGAACAACTTGAGGTCCAGAACCGGGCGAAAAGAGCCGTCCTTCTTTGGGACAATAAAGAGGTTGGAGTAAAAACCCCTGAACCTCTCTTCCGTGGGCACTGGGACCACCACTCCGTCTCTGCGGAGCCCCTCCAACACCAGGTGAAAAGCCTGAGCCTTTTCTGGGGAGGGAACCGACCGATGGAATCGGGATATCGGTTTTGACGTCAGCTCTACCCTGTAACCTCGTGAGACTACGTCTCGAACCCACTGATCTTGAACGTGAAGGAGCCACCTGTCCTGAAATCGAGACAGGCGACCCCCCACCTGTGGGGAGGTAGGATGAGAGAGCGAGTCATGTTGAGGCGGGCTTGGGGGTGGCAGCCGCTGCCCCCGCCGGCTTCTTCTGACGACTCTTGGAACGCCACTGAGTAGCAGGCTTGCCCCCTCGGTCCGAGCGAGCGGACGTCGTTGATGACTGAGAGCTGGAGCGAAAGGACCACTGCTTAGGGTTCCTTTTCGCGGTGTACCGTGGCTTAGGCTTATTCTGCGGGATCTTAGACTCAGCAGAATCCTTTATCAGTTTGTCCAGCTCGGTGCCAAAAAGCCTGTCACCAGCGAATGGAAGATTCTGCAAAATCTTCTTAGATGTGGTATCTGAGTCCCAAAGACGCAGCCACAACAACCTGCGGATCGCTATTGCATTGGCCGAAGCCACAGCAGAGCGAGTGGCAGTTTCCAAAGTTGCCGTCCTGGCGTAATCCGCATAAGCCCTTGCCCTGTCGGTAAGCGCCAGGACCTCTGGGCTGGACCTAGCTAGATCAGTGATACCATCCAAGCAGGTGGTAATCGCTTGTAGGGTCCAGACCGTGGCAAAATTAGGGGCAAATGAAGACCCCACAGCCTCATAGGAAGACTTGGCGAGCTGCTCGACCTGTCTATCAGTAGCATCCTTCAATGAGGAGCTATCAGAGGCAGAAAACAAGGAGCGTGCAGCAATCCTGGTCATGGAAGCGTCCACTTTTGGGGACTGCGACCATTCCTGAAGCACCTCCTGGGGAAAGGGAAAGCGATTGTCCTTGGGTTTGCGGACATAACACCGCCCAGGATGTAACCTGGGTGTTCTAATCACCCTTCCAAAATTAGTGTGGTCCATGAAGGAGCCACTTGGTCTAGCCTCCGGCCGCAGGCATTGATAGACCTCCTTGGGGTGTACAGTCACCTCCTCAGGAGGAGTGACAAGACGTAATGTCTCATTGATGGAGGACACCAGATCCTCCACCCCTTCTGGAGGTTCAGACACAGACCCGAGAGTAGAACCCCCATCATCTTCCTCACCATCAGAGGAACGCTCCTCCTCAGAGAGAGCCTGGAGCTCGGGTGAATCCTCACGACGAGCTCGCTTAGGGGGTCTCACAGTAGAAGTAAGAGACACCCGGGGTAACTGGGAGGAGTAGCTGGGTTCTCCAGTCTCCTATGAAGTGCCTCCAGGGACTGCGACATGGAGGACATCTGGGACAGCAGGGATTCATTGATCCTATTCTGCGTTTCCCATGGCCCTGGGATCACCTGGACCTCAGGGTACAGCACCGGAGCTGCTGACTCAGTAGTGGCAGTCCGGGTCTCTGGGCGTCCGCAGTTATTGCAGGACCCCTCCACCAGTGTCCCGTTGCATGTAGCACAGGTAATGGTGACATCCGCCGCCTTAGCAGCATGCTTCCTAACTGAGGACATCGCCACAGTAGGGGTAAATAAGCCAATTTGCAGTTCACAAAACAAACCGGGATCCCGGTGGCTTACCGACCGCAGTAAAGCGGTAGGAGGAAGCGGTGTGTGTGTGTGACCTCCGCGAGTTCCGGTCTCCCCTGAAGTGCAGACACGCGCTGCCGATATATCCCAGCCGGGAAGTAAGGGAGAAGATGGCCGCCGAGAGCAAAGTCGTGGGCGGCACCGAGAACACGCGGGAAGCACACACACACGCCCATCGGTGACGTCACCGCAAGAGCTGCTTCCCATCCTCCAGGCAGCCTCAATAATAGAGGTGACTAGAGCCCGCAGCGCGGGAAAGTGTGAAGTACAACACCCACACACAGACTGTCAGTACATACAAACACCTGCAGTCCGCAGCCGCAGCCCCTGTGACCCACAGGGCGGTCAGCCAGGGTGACCCCAGCACGGGGTACACCGCCAGAACCGCGGACCCGAGGGTACGCGCGGTCTGAGTGTCAGGACACATATAGTGTCAGACACTACCCCCAGGCACACAGGAGACACACGGGCCTCAGTGCCGGTCCGGTCTGTAAGCACCATTTAGGGAGGCCTCGGACGGGGGTGCAGCACCAGTCCGGAGTGTAAGCACCATTTAGGGAGGCCTCGGACTGGGCTGGCTCCAGTCCGGTCTGTAAGCACCATTTAGGGAGGCCTCGGACGGAGCGGAGCTGTGCAAGGCTCCCAACTCCCATTCTCCAGAGCCCCCATGGAGGGATGGAAAGGGAGTGCGACAGCGTACCGGGAGGACACCAAGTGTCCAGGCATTTAGCCCTCCGGTACCTCCACCAGCGTGTGCCTTACAAGGGTGAGCGGGGAGGCTGTCGAGGATCCCCGACGGGAACCATTTTACCTTGTCTTCAGACGCCATCACGTAAGTTGTGAGAGTGCAGTGAAGTGCAAGCAAAGCGTGATCCTCCGAGCACACTAAGTTTAAAACTGAGGATGTTCCCTGCGGTGGGGGTTTATAAGCGGAGGAGGCGGTGTCTACAAACTTGTAGTACCTAGTGTGACCTCCGGAGGGCAGAGCCCTAAACCCCATTGTCTGGGTCTCCCATTATGATGACCAGAAAATTACTAATGCTGAAGAAGGACCTGTGATGTCACAACCATATGACCATAGTGGGCGGAGCTAACCAGACCTGACATGAAGGAGATGTAGGATTTGCTCCTAGCATTATGGTCATATGGTTGTGACATCACCACAGGTCCTTCTATAGCATGTGATTGTAGCATGTCTGACGTGAAGGAAATGTAGGCTTATCTCAACCCACTATGGTCACAGGGTCGTGACATCACCACAGGTCCTTCTATAGCATGTGATTGTAGCATGTCTGACGTGAAGGAAATGTAGGCTTATCTCAACCCACTATGGTCACAGGGTCGTGACATCACCACAGGTCCTTCTATAGCATGTGATTGTAGCATGTCTGACGTGAAGGAAATGTAGGCTTATCTCAACCCACTATGGTCACAGGGTCGTGACAGCACCACAGGTCCTTCTATAGCATGTGATTGTAGCATGTCTGACGTGAAGGAAATGTAGCTTATCTCAACCCACTATGGTCACAGGTCGTGACAGCACCACAGGTCCTTCTATAGCATGTGATTGTAGCATGTCTGACGTGCTTATCTCAACCCACTATGGTCACAGGGTCGTGACATCACCACAGGTCCTTCTATAGCATTAGTGATTTTCTACAGGTCTTCAGTGATGTTAATATATTACACTGCAGGGGTTGTGATTAAGTTTAAACTGCATAACTGAATGTGGATTGATGTGACTGATCCCAGCTGAAGTATCCCCCCGATGATTGTTAGTGCAGGTACCTAATGCAAACATCTAAGCATCTAAACTGATAATCTAAATAACATTGGGGAGGTTTAAAACCAAAAAGACCTGACAGGTTCCTTTCAGAGGTATGCAGTGTGGGAGATATAGATCTATCAGAACTGACGGTTTATTGTACTAACAGGATACAATTGTAACAAACACGGAGCCATGAGAAGTATTGGGTCATGATGTGTTTTTAGCCTCTAGGTTAAATCAAGGCTTCAAGATTGCAGGAATTAGACAGCAGAACTTTTTTTCATATGAGGATTTCCATGCTGGGAACCTGTGGAACGAGGCGGCCTCCCTGACACGATCTGATTAATTTCCCGTCACGTCCTGTAATTAACCTCCATGGCGTGCACTTACATGGGAGCGCGACTCTCTGGGCAGCAGGGAGCACAGCGTCTGTCTGTTCCGGTTATGTGCGTCCAGATCCACAAATATGACGGACCAGGAGCAGCCCTGCGGACAAGAGGAAGCCAGAATTCATGAGACTAGAGGTCAATGAGTGGACGTCAATCAGTGATCGCCCGCAGCCTTCGCCAGGATCGATGCAGAAGAGTCAATACATTTCATCTGACGAGATAACGAGCAAGCGATGTTAATGTGAATGCTCCGGGCAGAGGACGGCGCCGAGGTCGGATGTATGGACGGATGGTGCGGTCTAGCATAGAAGCTATGTCCCGGGAGATGGCGGCACATCTCCTCAGCCCCGTGTATTCAGCCACTGAATCTAGTAAATTATGTAAAGCAGTTTCCAAGTACTAATCAGTGCCAGGGCCGGAGATTACACCCCGCCAGTGACATGCGCTGGGCACAGCCGCTCACCTCTCCTGTGCATACACAGCACCCAGCTCATAATTAGGAAAGGTCTCTATAATCCCACAATGTCTGTCCGCAATTTCATCCAGTTTTTCTGCTCGATTTCTAAAATTGACCATGGACAAAATAGAATTCATCATTTTTCCCCCATCTCACTCTACCCCCCTCCACCAGACCTATCCATCAAAGTCATATGAGTGCATGCTCGTTGCCTGGGGGAAACGCTCGACTCTGCCCTCTCCTTCAAGCCACATATATCCAAGCCCTTCCATCTCCTGCCGTGTCCAATTCAAAAATATTTCTCAGATCTGTACATTCCTTAACAAAGCACCCCTACAATCTATCCTAAACTCTGCTGCTCGATTAATCCACCTGTCCTCCGCTATTCCCCGGCCTCTCCTCTCTGTCAAGTCCTTCACTGGCTTCCCAATGCCCAAAAACTACAGATTAGAATACTAACAATGACATACAAAGCCATCCACAACCTGTCTACGCCATATATCTGTGACATGCTCTCCTAGTACTTACCTACAAGCAACCAAAGACCCTCACACGATCTCCTTCTCTATTCCCTCATCTCCTCTTCCCGCAAAAGGATACAAGATTTCTCCCGTGCTTCCTCGATACTATGGTACTCTTGCCCCAACACATCAGACTCTCACCTACCTTGGAAACCTTCAAAAGGACCCTGAAAACCCGACAAGCTACAACCTGCAATAACACTTAGTCCACTATACCACTGCACAACAAGCTCTACCCCCACTCCTACTGTATCCTCACCCATCCCTTGTAGACTGTGAGCCCTCGTGTGCAGGGTCTTCTCTCCTCACCTACTGTATCCTCACCCATCCCTTCTAGACTGTGAGCCTTTGCAGGCAGGGTCCTCTCTCTTCACCTACTGTGTCCTCACCTATTCCTTCTAGACTGTGATCCTTTGCAGGCAGGGTCCTGTCTCCTCACCTACTGTATCCTCACCCATCCTTTATAGACAGTGAGCCCTCGCAGCAGAGTCCTCTCTCCTCACCTACTGTATCCTCACCCATCCCTTCAACTGTGAGCCTTTGAGGAGGTCCTCTCTCTATCCTCACCTACTGTATCCTCACCCATCCCTTGTACACTGTGAGCCCTAATGGGGAGTGTCCTCTCTCCTCACCTTCTGTATCCTCACCCATCCCTTGTAGACTGTGAGCCCTCGTGGGCAGGGTCCTCTCTCCTCACCTACTGTATCCTCACCCATCCCTTGCAGACTGTGAGCCCTCATGGGCAGGGTCCTCTCTCCTCACCTACTGTATCCTCACCCATCCCTTGTAGACTGTGAGCCCTCGCCGGCAGGGTCCTCTCTCCTCACCTACTGTATCCTCACCTATCCCTTGTAGCTTGACCCTCGCCGACAGGGTCCTCTCCCCTCATCTACTGAATCCTCACCCATCCCTTGTAGACTGTGAGCCTCGTGAGCAGTGTCTTCTTCCTCACCTACTGTATCCTAACTCATGCCTTGTAGACTGAGCCCCCGCGATCAGGGCCCTCCCTCCAACTGTTCTGTATTGTTCATAATTATTGTACTTGTTTATGTATGCTCCTTTGTCACAAGTAAAGTGCTATGAAATGGCTCTATAATAATAATGATGATCCCTGATGGATGTGATCTGACATAGTAATTATATAGGGAGTGGTCTAAATATAAAAACATTGATATAATGAAGCAAAGTGTAGAGCATCTCTTTGTTGGGACTTATCTCTAAAAGGGATATGGCCCAGTCTCACATAACAACGCCTCAGCGCTCCCGATGTGCAGAGATCGCTGGTGCGTCATTTACACATCGCTGGTAAGATGCCAAACAGGCATCTCACCAGCGATGTGAAAAACGACGCACTAGTGATCCAGAATTATACCGAAGTTGTCGCGAATTTTCTCTCCATAGCGTAGCATTGAGATCGTTGCTCATTATCTCTGTCAAACACAACGATGTAGCGTTCCGAGCGGGAGCACAACGACGCAGGAATGACCCAGAGCAGTGTGTAACGATCAGCGATCTCACAGCAGGGGCCAGATCGTTGGTGCGTGTCACACATAACGACATCGCTGTTGCATCACAAATTTCGTGACGCAACAGCGATCCCAATAGCGATCTTGTTAGTGATCTCTTTATGTGTGACAGGGCCTATAGTCATCCTCCATCTGCCCTAATCTGGCCACCTGCGTCTTCCAACACTGCTATCATGGACCCCCTGCCTCCTGGCTTCCATTGTCATGGGAAGTTCCCAGATGCTATAGACTTTCTAAAGTGTGCAACCCCTTTAATTCCAGAAAGTGTTGGCAAGTGGTTAAGCGACACATTATTGTGACGAGTGTTAATGAGTTATCCATCGATTACACAACCTACACCTAATGCCCACATCCCGCCACGCTTATCCCAGATCTGCATTAAGCCGATTGTAGAGGAGACAACCGTGAAACCTTTCCGCTTATCTGGGGATCACGCAAGCTATTACTGCATGGCAGGAAAATATTAGCGCCCTTCTCCAGCATTTGCTGCAAACTCCAAGGTCCTACTAATAAGATTTAAAAGGGACAGTCATCCTTCATCTGCCCTAATCTGGCCTCCTGCATCTTCAATACGGCTCTCATGGATCACCTACCCGCTGGCTTCCATTGTCAGTGGTAGTTCCCAACTGGTATAGACTTGCTAAAGTGTGCAACCCCTTTAATTCCACAAATTATCAGCAAGTGGTTAAGCGGCACATTATTGTGACGAGAATTAATGAGTCATCCATCGATTACACAGTCATACACCTAATGCCCTCATCCTGCCATGCTTCTTCCAGATCTGGGATAAGAGGAGACGACCGTGAGACCTTTCCACATATCTGGGGATCACATCAGCCTCGCCATTTCTGCACGGCAGGAAAATATTGGCGCCGTTTTCCAGCATTTGCTGCAGACTTGTATCCGAGGTTCCTATAATAAGATTTATCAGATATCATATATATAAATATCCTTTGTTCCTGATGATTCAGGACGAGGCGCAGCGGTGTCGACTCGTTACCGGTCGGCGGTATTCAGCTTCTGTATTAACAGCGGAGTCTATTAAAAGGTAAAGATAAAGAGCGACTTTCTATGCTGGAGACTGACTGCGCCGCACAAAAAAAAAAAAAAAGATTTTTTTTTGCAAACTTTAATATATCAATCATCATAGAATTGGCGGCTTTCCCTAAACTTCCCCGTGTGAGAGCGCGGTGCATTGAATCTAATGCGCCAGGCTGGTTTCAAAGCAGAAATTTCAATTCCCGGGCTGAACGAAAGCGCTGCCGCCTCCCGCAGACGCCGAGCTTCAAAGGGCCCGAATGGCGGCTTTGAAATCACCATGTGTATGCATGTGATTCCTGGCGCAGTCGGGACGATGTAATAGTCTGTACGTATAAACCCGCAATGTGCGCTATCGCACCACGCCGAGTGCAGGTCAGGGATTTTGGTCTCCGGATTACTGCAAAGTCTTCTCCACCTGCACCGGCGTCACCAGAAAGGAATGTAACCACATAGTCCACCGTACGAAGATGCTTTTACCTACGCACCAATGATCAGAGCTCTTTTCTGTATTCGATTCATAGAGAACAAAAATTGCTAACAGCAGCACAGAGTATTTTTTAGCAGCTTAGTCAGAAAATCCTCCTCAGTGGACACTGGTCAATGCGATGTCAAAATATGAAAAATGAGGCCTAAATAAGGATCTACCTGCGGCACAGAGTATTTCAGGAGACATATCGCCCAGCGGACGGCACACAAATCTACACGGTTCTCCATAGCTGCCCCTTCCACATCAACACTCACAAGTCTACATTTATACTATTATACTATAGTCATGAACCAGGCAGCTCAAAATGAACTTTGGGAACCTTTACTACTTAAGAGTAAAGCTGTGTCTGCAGACTATGGGTGAGACATCGGCCTCAGTAATCTGCAGTCTGTAGATTTAGCAGGGACAGGAGCATGAGGATAAACATTACCTGGTTTCCAAAAAGGTTGAATCCATCGATGGCTTCTAGAGCGGCTTTAGCCAGTCCGACCGAGCTAAAGAAAACAGAGGGAACAGGTCAGAAAGATGAGAGAACACATCCTGCCCGGGTTATAGCGGCTGTACATATATAGCGTAATTATGAGTTATATCAGCTATACATATTGTGAGGTTGTGACCGGCTTTATTGTAGATGGCCGGTATGTTTCGCACAGACGGAGGTCTGCTGCGATGTTAATCAACGTTGTTTTGCTGGGACTTGTAGTTCCACAAATCTGACAGTGTATTAAGGGCTGGATTTATATGTTAGCCTGAAAGAGATGGGCGGGTCTCGCTAACCACGTACCTCCCATAGGTGTATCTCATGCGATTTAGTGAGAATGCTGTTTTATCACAGGACGATGATATCACACAGGTTCTGCAGACTTCCTGTATACGGTGTGAAAACCATGTGTGGACCACAGTAAGCGACCAAGGCTACTAAGGATCTGGAGTCACGACAGGTGCCAATACGAAGCAAGTCCAAGGACCAGGAGGGTGATCCCTGTGTGTGACCTCCTGGACGGTGACACTGGCTGGAGCTAGTCTGAAGCCTGCTGAACAGCTGATCAGGTAACTGCAGAGAATTGGGATTATGTGTACCGACGGACGTCAGTGAGTGAAGGACTGCGTGCGGACGTATCCGTGGGTGAAATGATGAGGACTGAATATATCATTTCTGCTGATGATTTAAAGTGGACTGTACTAAAAGTGGTTTAGGTCTGTTGTGAATAAACCAAATGGACTACTAATATAGACACCATTGTGGTGTACCTTAATACTGCTGCCAAGCGAGAGTACCCTAATACATTCAGAGAGAGCTGCCTCACAATATATAATTATATACAGGAGATGTCTAGGTTATACCAGCTGTACATGTATATTTATATTCAGAAGATGTCCAGGTTATACCGGCTGTACATATATCATTATATACAGGAGATGCCCAGGTTATACCAGCTGTGCATATATCATTATATACAGGAGATGCCTAGGTTATACCAGCTGTACATATATAATTATATACAGGAGATGCCTAGGTTATACCAGCTGTACATATATAATTATATCCAGGAGATGTCCAGGTTATACCGGCTGACATATATAAGTTATATACAGGAGATGTCCAGGTTATACCGGCTGTACAATATAATATTACAGAGATGCCAGGTTATCGGCTGTACATATATAATATATACAGGAGATGTCCAGGTTATACCGGCTGTACATATATAATTATATACAGGAGATGCCCAGGTTATACCAGCTGTACATATATAATTATATACAGGAGATGTCCAGGTTATATCGGCTATACATATATAATTATATACAGGAGATGTCCAGGTTATACCGGCTGTACATATATAATTATATACAGGAGATGCCCAGGTTATACCAGCTGTATATATATCATTATATACAGGGGCTGTATAATTGGCCTCGCTCGGCTGGTTGTGCGCGGTCTCCTCCGGACACTTAGCTCGGTGACATCCTCCGTATGGCGGAGTCGCTCGGGCTTTGTTGTGTGGATGATGACAGCGCCCGGTGTTGGCTGGTGTCACGGTCAGGTTGATGTGACATTCTGCCCATCTGATCCTTCCCTGGGAGTCTCGGGAGATGATGGCGGTGAAGGATGAGGAGCTCCTGTTAGTCAGAGTGTAATTTGTATGAAGCCTATAATGTCGCGGTCTGACAAGCGAGCCGACATCTCCTGACAATGCGCCAAGTAAAGCGACACCTCTGCTGTGCGGAGTTCACGATGAAGCGGGGCATCGCGTCTGTACAGAGCGCTCAATCTCCAGCATGAAAACCTAGGCAACTTTCCAATAGACATTGCTAATACTTTCCCATATTCAAGATCTCTGCTTGCTGTCAGTGAATATTAACATTCTTCTTGGAGGGGATCCAATACATATTTTCTGCTGAAGATTTGCTACAATTGTATCCATTCTAGACAATCTTTTTCTGCCCTTCATGGACACATTTTATCTGTACTGACACATTGTAACATTTTCTTGGTCTTCTCCTGATTCTAGCAATGAGTAACCATACTTACCTTTGGTGAAAGCAAGCAGAAATCTAGATAAAATGCTAACAGCCCGAACCTCATTTCTGGTATTTTGTTGCACTGTATCAGTGCAGGTGAAGCACCTTCCAGACTGCTTCCTCTACAGAGGATTTTCCAAACTGATACAATTGTATCGAACCCTCAGCTGTAGGGGTTTAACCCCTCAGAATGTGAACAGGTTTCTATTCACTGAATAATACAAGACGTGGGATTACTCGTGCGGCCCCACAACACATAGTATTTCTGTTTTTCTTCTATGCTGTAGGATCTGCGGGTACAGATGGTGGAGCAGATGATGAGCTGTTTTAATGCCATAAATATAAGCGGGGTGTGCGGCTATTTATGGAGGACAGCTGTACCGCTAACACCATGGATTCTGCTGGTCGCCATACTCAGAGGGTGCAGATGATACAATCTGACAGATTCCTCTTCTTAAAGATGAAGCAGACAGCGCGCCCCGCATGGCCACAGTGTGCCGTCCGCCCTCCCGCCCCAGCATGGTCACAGTGTGCCGTCCACCCTCCCGCACCAGCATGGTCACAGTGTGCCGTCCACCCTCCCGCCCCAGTGTGGTCACAGTGTGCCGTCCGCCCTCCCGCCCCAGCATGGTCAGTGTGCCGTCCACCCTCCCACCCCAGCGTGGTCACAGTGTGTTGTCCGCCCTCCCACCCCCGCGTGGCCAGTTTGCTGTTCGCCCTCCCGCCCCAGCGTGGTCACAGTGTGCCATCTGCCTTCCCGCCCCAGCGTGGTCACAATTTGCCGTCCAGCCTCCCGCCCCAGAGTGGTCACAGTGTGTTGTCCGCCCTCCCACCCCCGCGTGGCCACAGTGTGCCATCCACCCTCCCGCCCCAGCGTGGTCACAGTGTGCCGTCCGCCCTCCCGCCCCAGCATGGTCACAGTGTGCCGTCCGCCCTCCCGCCCCAGCATGGTCACAGTGTGCCGTCCACCCTCCCACCCCAGCGTGGTCACAGTGTGTTGTCCGCCCTCCCACCCCTGCGTGGCCAGTGTGCTGTTCGCCCTCCCGCCCCAGCATGGTCACAGTGTGCAGTCCGCCCTCCCGCCCCAGCATGGCCACAGTGTGCCGTCCGCCCTCCCGCCCCAGAGTGGTCACAGTGTGCAGTCCGCCCTCCCGCCCCAGCATGGCCACAGTGTGCCGTCCGCCCTCCCGCCCCAGCATGGTCACAGTGTGCCGTCCACCCTCCCACCCCAGCGTGGTCACAGTGTGTTGTCCGCCCTCCCACCCCCGCGTGGCCAGTGTGCTGTTCGCCCTCCCGCCCCAGCATGGTCACAGTGTGCAGTCCGCCCTCCCGCCCCAGCATGGCCACAGTGTGCCGTCCGCCCTCCCGCCCCAGAGTGGTCACAGTGTGCAGTCCGCCCTCACGCCCCAGCGTGGCCACAGTGTGCCATCCACCTCCAGTCCCAGCGTGGCCACACTGTGCTGTCCGCCTTCCCACCCCCGCATGGCCACAGTGTGCCGTCCGCCTTCCCGCCCCGTGTGGCCACAGTGTGCCGTCTACCCTCCCGCCCCCGCGTGGCCACAGTGTGCCGTCCGCCCTCCCTCCCCAGCATGGTCACAGTGTGCCGTCCGCCCTCCCGCGTGGCCACAGTGTGCAGTCCGCCCTCCCGCCCCCGTGTAGCCACAGTGTGCCGTCCGCCCTCCCTCCCCAGCATAGTCACAGTGTGCCGTCCACCCTCCCTCCCCAGCATGGTCACAGTGTGCCGTCCACCCTCCCTCCCCAGCATGGTCACAGTGTGCCGTCAGCCCTCCCTCCCCAGCATGGTCACAGTGTGCCGTCCGCCCTCCCGCCCCCACGTGGCCACAGCGTACCCTCGTGTGGTCACAGTGTGCCGTCCGCCCTCCCGCCCCCACAGTGTGCCCACAGTGTGCCATCGGCCCTCCCGCCCCCACGTGGCCACAGTGTGCCATCGGCCCTCCCGCCCCCACGTGGCCACAGTGTGCCATCGGCCCTCCCGCCCCCACGTGGCCACAGTGTGCCATCGGCCCTCCCGCCTCTGCGTGATTCCCTTTGCTGCTCCTGTAGTTTATATCCGTGCCTTGTGTGTACATACTGCAAGGATAACTGTCCAGAGCCTGAGCAACAACAAAGCCAGCGCTCATATACTGCTGCCAAATAGTGTCTTCATAATAGTGCCATACACTGAACCCACAGAAATACTTGCAAAGCCTTTATTATAGCTCCATCCAATAAATACATAGTTGTGTCATGTTAAGCCTATATAATAGTGCCAGATGGCAGATAGAAGTGCAGACAGTGTCTACATAGTGCTGCCAACCCTGCTTACATTATAGTGCCATACAGTGTACACAGAGTGTAATCGTACAATCTCTCGATGTGAGATAACGTCCACCGTATTTCACCCCAAACACTGACATTATTTCCACATACGTAGTGATTAAACGCATCAATACTCAGACGAGAGACAGCCTGATATAGCGGCTTAACGCTAGTCCCCACATCCGCAGCCAATCAGGGGCCGGCGGGACGGACAAAGAATGGGAGCCGCTAAGAGGAATTCATCCTGCACCGAATGCGGGAAAGAAGGCAGGCGGTTATAAGGCGATAAATCATTAATATGTCAACACCGGGGTTTAATTTTAATAAATAATCCCCGGGCGGCGATGGAATTGTGATGAGGGAAAAGAGTGATGTGTGGGCGCAGGACGGATTGAGGCGGATTAATATTCTGCTCGGGAGCTTTTGTGCGGAACGTCTGGTAGATACAACCAGCTCTCAGCGATGTGCGGCTGGAGGGGAAGACGGCACGGAAGCCGCTAATAAAACTTCTCATCTACCTACCTGTCAATGCAGAGGAAGAAAAGGAATAATCAGCCGGGAATAATAGAAAACTGTCAGCAAGCGACACAAAACATCAACCAACCATAAAACATCAACCAACTACAAATCACCCACCAACTACAAGCAGAAACAAAACACAACCACAAAACAACCAACCATCAAACATCAACCAACTACAAATCACCAACCAACTACAGGCAGAAACCACAACCACAAAACATCAACCAACCATAAAACATCAACCAAGTACAAATCACCAACCAACTACAGGCAGAAACCAAACAACCACAAAACATCAACCAACCATAAAACATCAACCAACTACAAATCACCAACCAACTACAGGCAGAAACCAAACACAACCACAAAACATCAACCAACCATAAAACATCAACCAACTACAAATCACCCACCAACTACAAGCAGAAACAAAACACAACCACAAAACAACCAACCATAAAACATCAACCAAGTACAAATCACCAACCAACTACAGGCAGAAACCAAACAACCACAAAACATCAACCAACCATAAAACATCAACCAACTACAAATCACCAACCAACTACAGGCAGAAACCAAACACAACCACAAAACATCAACCAACCATAAAACATCAACCAATTACAAATCACCCACCAACTACAAGCAGAAACCACAACCACAAAACATCAACCAACCATAAAACATCAACCAAGTACAAATCACCAACCAACTACAGGCAGAAACCAAACAACCACAAAACATCAACCAACCATAAAACATCAACCAACTACAAATCACCAACCAACTACAGGCAGAAACCAAACACAACCACAAAACATCAACCAACCATAAAACATCAACCAATTACAAATCACCCACCAACTACAAGCAGAAACCACAACCACAAAACATCAACCAACAATAAAACATCAACCAACTACAAATCACCAACCAACTACAGGCAGAAACCACAACCACAAAACATCAACCAACAATAAAACATCAACCAATTACAAATCACCCACCAACTACAAGCAGAAACCAACAACCAACCACAAAACATCAACCAACCACAAAAACACCAACCAACTACAAGCAGAAACCAACCACAAAACATCAACCAACCATAAAACATCAACCAACTACAAGCAGAAACCAACCACAAAACATCAGCCAACCATAAAACATCAACCAACCACAACTACAAAACATCAACCGTAAAACATCAACCAACCAAAAAACATCAACCAATTACAAATCACCCACCAACTACAAGCAGAAACCAACAACCAACCACAAAACATCAACCAACCACAACTACAAAACATCAACCATAAAACATAAACCAACCACAAAACATCAACTACAAATCACCAACCAACCACAAGCAGAAACCAACCACAAAACATCAACCAACCACAAAACATCAACCAACCATAAAACATCAACCAACCATAAGCAGAAGCCAACCAGAACCAACCACAACATCAACCAACTCCAAGCAGAAACCAACCAAAACAACCACAACCAGAAACCAAACAAGCTACAACAACTAGTAACCAAAATAACTACAAGGGCCAAACACAAACCACAACCACGAACCAAAAGACAACCACGAACCAAAAGACAACCACAAACCAAAAGACAACACAAACCAAAAGACAACCACAAACCAAAAGACAACCACAAACCAAAAGACAACCACAAACCAAAAGACAACCACAAACCAAAAGACAACCACAAACCAAAAGACAACCACAAACCAAAAGACAACCACAAACCAAAAGACAACCACAAACCAAAAGACAACCACAACCAAAACCAAAACAGACAACCACAACACAACCAAAAAACAAACCACAAACCAAACACAAACCACAAACCAAACACAACCACAAACAACACAACCACAAACAACACAACCACAAACAACACAACCACAAACAACACAACACAAACAACACAACCACAAACAACACAACCACAAACAACACAACCACAAACAACACAACCACAAACAACACACCACAACAAACCACAAACAACACAACCACAAACAACACAACCACAAACCAAACACAACCACAAACCAAACACAACCACAAACCAAACACAACCACAAACAAACAATCATAAGATGCAACCAACTAATAGGCAAATGAAAATAATAAAATAAAGCACAACAAGCAGCAGCCAAAAACTATAACAAGTAAACAACTGCACTCAACAAAACACAACCAACCACATACACAAAGAGCTGCTATTAATAATGAAAGGACAACAGCCAGTAACTGATCAAAGTGAACAAAAGCCACGGCATCAGTCCCACATCCACTGTCCACACTCCAGATCCTACACACTATAACACTGTGATATCAGACGTGACGCCACCGACACCATGAAGAGTAATAGTCCCGCCAGCCCCGGAGCACGGAGCACTCACTTTATCCGGTTTTGCTTTTATAGCTTCGGAGGCTCCATTAATATAAATGACAGCGGTAACAATGTTTTCTGTTTACCTGGGACTGCGCAGAGCGAGCGTCAGCACAAAGCCGCCATCAGTTAATAAGCGGAAGCTCCACTCGCCGGATCCTATTTATTATCCGCAGGCCGCGCACTACCACTGGAAGAGATAAAAGCATCGGCCACATATTTCTTGTAGCTTTAAATAGACACCGATGTGTATGGCTAAAAACAGAGGTAGCGCTCACTTACCGGACTGCTACAGTAATAACAAACCTGCGGGTAACAGGGGTTATATGGAGAGAGAAGAAGCCGCTCACTGCTCCATGTAATATCCTAGTAAGGGCCCTTTCACATCAGCGTTTTTTGAAATTTGCGGCAGATGCGGTGAAAAAAACGCATCTGCCGCAATTACCGCATACCGGCTGCACTTGCGGCGCGGTTGCGGTAAACGCCATGCAAAGTATAGGCGTACTTGCGGCAGGTGCGGTTTTGCACTTGCGGCAGGTGCGGCCGCGAAAAAAAAACGCGGCTGACCGCGGTTTTTTTCGCGGTCGCACCTGCCGCAAGTGCAAAACCGCACTTGCCGCACCTGCCGCAAGTACGCCTATACTTTGCATGGCGTTTACCGCAACCGCGCCGCAAGTGCAGCCGGTATGCGGTAATTGCGGCAGATGCGGTTTTTTCACCGCATCTGCCGCAAATTTCAAAAAACGCTGATGTGAAAGGGCCCTAACAGTAACAGTAGAAGACTGGCAGAATAGTGAGTGCAGCTCTGGAGTATAATACAGGAGGTAACTCGGGGTCAGTAATGTAATGTATGTACACAGTGACTGCACCAGCAGAATAGTGAGTGCAGCTCTGGAGTATAATACAGGAGGTAACTCAGGATCAGTAATGTAATGTATGTAGACAGTGACTGCACCAGCAGGATAGTGAGTGCAGCTCTGGAGTATAATACAGGAGGTAACTCAGGATCAGTAATGTAATGTATGTACACAGTGACTGCACCAGCAGAATAGTGAGTGCAGCTCTGGAGTATAATACAGGAGGTAACTCAGGATCAGTAATGTAATGTATGTAACAAGGATTCCACCAGCAGAATAGTGAGTGCAGCTCTGGAGTATAATACAGGAGGTAACTCAGGATCAGTAATGTAATGTATGTATACAGTGACTGCACCAGCAGAATAGTGAGTGCAGCTCTGGAGTATAATACAGGAGGTAACTAGATCATAATGTAATGTATGTACACAGTGACTGCACCAGCAGAATAGTGATGCAGCTCTGGAGTGTAATACAGGATTAAGTTATGATTCCCTAATTGCTATATGTCCTGCATCTTTGTCAGAAAGACACATTATGGAATTGAGCCTTGTTTTCTATTCAGAGTGAATAACACTTTCATTTCTGGATGGTTTTGGGTGTACTGTCTCTTTAAGATTCAGTGTGTGAAGCTGCTCTAACTCAGAATAGTTTTTTCTTATTTTTTTCTTCCTTTTTTTAACAAAAGTTTCTTCTCTTGATGTTGAGGCATTAAAACCTCATCTAACAGATTCCCGGCAAACTGACTTGGCGGCTAATGAAGCAGAAATGACATTTGAATGTATTATCCGCGGCTGCTGGTGACGGCGATGAGATGTTCTGTTGTAATCAGAAAACAGATACAACTCTGCCATAAAGTGACTATTACAAGCCATTCAGTCTCATTATATTGCAGCCGATGCTCAAAGACCCGCAGCTCATCCGCAGACAGATACATCACAAGAGCAAAGGAGCCTCGTCTGCGCGTCACATCTACGTATACAGGGCGATCGCCCAAAAAATTACAATCCTCCCGGGAGAAAAGACCGAATCCAGTACATGATCACATCTGTCCGATCTCCTGCGACATCGCTCTACACCACTCACAGCTAAAGCTGCCGAAAACTCAGCAGGATCCTGTAATGGGCAGAGTATTCTTAATGAGCGGGGAATCCTGTAATGGGCGGGGGATCCTCTAAAGAGCGGGGGATCCTCTAAGTAGCGGGGGAACCTCTAAGCAGCAGGACTGAAGAGCAGGAACCTGTAAATGAGCAGGGGAACCTGTAAAGAGCAGGGGAACCTGTAAAGAGCAGGGACTGTAAGCGACCTGTAAAGAGCAGGGGATCCTGTCTTGGGCGAGGATCCTATAATGGGCGGGGGATCCTGCAACGGGCGGCGGATCCTCTACGGAGCGGCGGATCCTCTACGGAGCGGGGGATCCTCTACGGAGCGGGGGATCCTCTACGGAGCGGGGGACCTCTAGATGCGCGGGGAACCTGTAATGGGCGGGGATCCTGTAATGGGCGGGGATCCTGTAATGGGGGGGATCCTCTAAGGAGTAGGGGATCCTCTAAGGAGCGGGGGATCCTCTAAGGAGCGGGGGATCCTCTACGGAGCGGGGGATCCTCTACGGAGCGGGGATCCTCTACGGACGGCGGATCCTCTACGGACGGCGGATCCTCTACGGACCGGCGGATCCTCTACGGACCGGCGGATCCTCTACGGACCGGCGGATCCTCTAAGAAGCGGGGGAACCTGTAGTGAGCAGGGGAACCTGTAAAGAGCAGGGGATCCTGTCTTAGGCGAGGATTCTGTAATGAGCATGGGATCCTGTAATGAGGTGCACGAGGAGCAACCGGTCGCCAGAACAGCGGACCTGAACCCTGTTTATCCAAAATGCAAAAAGGAGTCTGAATGGAGCGCCAGTCGAGCTCCTCCATGGGGCACATGCTGATCCAGCAGAGAGCAGAGAAGCTTTGCAGACTGAGAGCTACCGGGTAAACAGCAAGAAGCATATTCAGTACTATTATCATGGCAAGCGGTCCTTCAGTTTACGGCTGCTGGCTTCCTATAAGCTCTCACAATTTACTGACATTGTCCTGCTTGTTCAGTGTCTTGTAATAAGTAATGCTCAAAAAAGGTGGAGGATGACCACAAAAATAAACTGCTGGCACTCCCTAATATATAATGTGAACAGCTGCTGACTGAAGATAATGCAATATTACAAAGAGAAAGAGTTGCACTCGTAACACTAAGTCATGAAACATGAATGTGGTAAATGGAACATGGAAAAACATGAAAAATGAAAATATGAGACACTTAAACACATAAGGCCATCCGAATATCCATGATATTTTATTTTCATTTTAGTTTTGCAGAGGATCAGCAGCGGGTGAGGCAACCTATTCTACACTTATGTGATAGCAATTCATATAAAAATAGCATATGGCCATTATATGCTTCACACATGTTGTTATAATCTGCCCATTAGCCACGTTGAGGCGTGTCTCCTTACTGAGTGCCTATAGTATAGATAATGCCTCTTTATGGGTTAGAAAACCTCCTCTTACATGGGCGAGTATTAACCTAATGAGTGAAGGATAAAAACACCTAAGACTAATGGGGAGGGGGGCACAGACAGAAGGTATGACTCCCTAACATGCACAAAAATAAACTGGCGGCACTCTTTAACTGAACATAAAGCAATATTACAAAAGGAACAGTTGCACTCTAATGCTAAGTCACAGAAACATGAATTTGCTAACTGGAACTGAGGAAACATGAAAATATGAGGACACTTAACATACACAAATGACCATCCGTATATCCGACCAGTAGCCATGTTGAGATGTGTCTTCTTACTGGGTCCCTGTACTATAGATAATGCGCCTCTATGGGTTAAAAAACCTACTTTTGCATGGGCAAGTAGGAACCTGATGAGTGAAGGATAAAAACACCTGACACTAATGGGGGAGGCGTGCACAGACAGAAGGTATGACCGTGTAATTTTGAGTATGTTACAGGTTCATCCTTCTGTCTGTGAAGACATCCTCCCCCATTAGTGTCAGATGTTATTATCCGTCACTCAGCAGGTTCCTACTCGCCCATGCAAAAGGAGTTTTTTCAACACATAGGAGAGGAACCCAGTAGGGAGACGTGCCTCGACGTGGCTATTAGGCAGATATACGGATGGCCATTTGTGCATGCTAAGTGTCTCCTATTATCATTTTTCAAGTTTTCCCATGTAGTTCTATTTTCCATATTCATCGATTCATGACTTAGCATTACTGTTTCTTTTAGTGAAAAGGCTGGAGGATGAGACCTGCCGTAACGCACGATCATCATGAAGTCATTCTACAATGTGATTTGCAGATTTCAATTAACTCAAAACTTCAGGAGACGCCCGACTTCCAAAGACCTGAACTGCAGATACGGCTTCAGTGCAGCAAAGCCCAAACCCGGAGTCGGATCCAATGCACTAAGTCCACTGGAAATTCAATGTCTTTCCTGTACAGATACAAGATAATCCCGTTGTGGATGACTGGATCCGATTACTGAAGGGCCGGGAGTCACCGACCTCTAAACGGAGGGATTGTTCCAACTGTATCCGGTCCAGACAATCCTCTGCAAGCTAAACACAGTCTCTTCTGTGCCGACAGTTTGTTACAACGTATCAGGTGCGGATCTAATGTAGCCAGGAATCAGCAACTTGTCGCTTTGGTAGGAAAACTACAACTCCCAGCATGCACATCTGGGGTACTCCTGCAATGTAGCAAACCCTCTGCTGTGAAAAGCACCAGTAATATAGGAGAAGAAAGCCCCATGGGATGAAATTTCCATCTAAAGTGAGAGTGAGGTGTGAGCGGAATGAGTTACGATGGCGGTAATGTGACCGGCTACGTGTACATCCATCAGCGCTGACATCCTAATACGCGGGACGGTGGCAGGGACGCGATGATTAACTCGTCTGCCGCGCTCCGCGCTCAACTCTCATCAGCCTTCATTGCTTAATTATGATGCTTAATATCTGTGAGATGAATGCACCTCCATCACACCGCCACCATCAACAATAACCGACAGCTCCATTTACATCACAGGGAGGGGAATATAATGTAGAGTAAGTGACAGCGAGCGGCTGAGGCGTCGTCTGTTACAATGTGTCACCCAGGGGGTTACCCTAAAGGCAGGGATGCAAATAATCATGTGACATCGTCATAGAGGACAAATCAATGTAGTTGGATATAAACAAAGAAGATGTATTATCTAATATAAAAAGCTGAGTGTATGTGTGTATATATCATAGCCACGCCCCATCCACATAGCCCCACCCACAACATAGTGCTGCCCCACATAGCCCTGCGCACTCCATAGCCCCACCCCTTTATGTATCATAGCTCTGCCCCCTCCACATAACCCTGCCCACTTCATAGCACCACTTATCCACACAGCCACACCCCTTCATAGCGCCAGCCTTTACAGCCCCAGGATACAGCAGGAGGCCGCACACAGCCCCCAGGATACAGCAGGAGGCCGCACACAGCCCCCAGGATACAGCAGGAGGCCGCACACAGCCCCCAGGATACAGCAGGAGGCCGCACACAGCCCCCAGGATACAGCAGGAGGCCGCACACAGCCCCCAGGATACAGCAGGAGGCCACACACAGCCCCCAGGATACAGCAGGAGGCCGCACACAGCCCCCAGGATACAGCAGTAGCCCGCACACAGCCCCAAGCATACAGCATGAACCTGCACACAGCCCCAGCATACAGCAAGAGGCCACATACAGGTCTTGGTCTACAGCAAAAGGCAGCATACAGCGCTCAGTATACAGTAGCAGGCCACACACAGCCAGCCCGCAGTATACAGCAGGAGGCCGTGCAAAGCCCCCAGTATACCGCATTAGCCCGCACACAGCCCCCAGTATAAAGCAGGAGCCCGCACAAGAGGCCATATACAGGTCTTGGTCTACAGCAAAAGGCAGCATACAGCGCTCAGTATACAGTAGCAGGACACACACAGCCAGCCCTCAGTATACAGCAGGAGGCCATGCAAAGCACCCAGTATACAGCAGGAGCCCGCACACAGCCCCCAGCATGAACCTGCACACAACCCCAGCATACAGCAAGAGACCACATACAGTTATTGGTCTACAGCAATAGGCAGCATACAGCGCTCAGTATACAGTAGCAGGACACACACAGCCAGCCCTCAGTATACAGCAGGAGGCCGTGCAAAGCACCCAGTATACCGCATTAGCCCGCACACAGCCCCCAGTATACAGCAGAAGCCCGCACAAGAGGCCACATACAGGTCTTGGTCTACAGCAAAAGGTAGCACACAGCGATCAGTATACAGTAGCAGGCCACACACAGCCAGCCCTCAGTATACAGTAGCAGCCTGCACACAGCCAGCCCTCAGTATACAGCAGGAGCCCGCACACAGCCCCCAGTATACAGCAGTAGCCCGCACACAGCCCCAAGCATACAGCATGAACCTGCACACAGCCCCAGCATACAGCAAGAGGCCACATACAGTTATTGGTCTACAGCAATAGGCAGCATACAGCGCTCAGTATACAGTAGCAGGACACACACAGCCAGCCCTCAGTATACAGCAGGAGGCCGTGCAAAGCACCCAGTATACCGCATTAGCCCGCACACAGCCCCCAGTATACAGCAGAAGCCCGCACAAGAGGCCACATACAGGTCTTGGTCTACAGCAAAAGGTAGCACACAGCGATCAGTATACAGTAGCAGGCCACACACAGCCAGCCCTCAGTATACAGTAGCAGGCTGCACACAGCCAGCCCTCAGTATACAGCAGGAGCCCGCACACAGCCCCCAGTATACAGCAGGAGCCCGCACAAGAGGCCACATACAGGTCTTGGTCTACAGCAAAAGGCAGCCTACAGCGCTCAGTATACAGTAGCAGGCCACTCACAGCCAGCCCTCAGTATTCAGCAGGTGCCCACACACAGCCTCCAGTATACAGCAGGAGGCCTACTTACTATGCACGGGCAACGCCAGGCTCTACTGCTAGTATAACATCGGGGAATCAATACCAATCATGGATGTTGGAACCCCACTAATCTGCTAATGATCATCGGACAACCCCTTTAAGGACAGGGGCTGACTGGGTGGCGTATGCAGAGAAGTATTATTAAGTGCAGCTTCCACTTTAATTTATGCTTGATGCCTCCTGGACACGATAATAAAGCTAAAAACAAATGAAATAAAGCAGAACCTGATTGTTCCCGAGCTGGAGGGGCCGACGCCGAGCCGCTCACTCAGCCTTCATCTCCTCATTACCCGGTTCTGCTAATCCAATCTATTTGTACAGAGCGTCCATAAAGCTCGCCATAAGGAATAATAGGCAAATCAAATGGGGCTGCGACTTAATTAGCTCATCAATGGGAAGAAATAATGAAACGCGTCAAGCGCAGATACCTTGAGTGTAATTCTGTGCTGCCGTTGTTGTATTTGCTGCCTCGTTCCCAGATCCCAAAGTCTGGCACTCTGTACGCTCGCTCCACGCAGAAGACCAGGTTCTGGATGAAGGACACCTGGAACCACAGCAAGAGAGTTAGGATAATCCGGAAGATGTGGGGGAAGGTAGATTGTGGGGGTCAGGGGGAATAAATAATTGACAAAATTTACAAAAAAAATGGAAAGCAGTAGAGAAAACATCAGGCGATCACCTGCCACCTCCAAGAGAGGAGGTGGCAGGTGATGAACATCGTAGTGAAGAAGAGAGGTAAAAGGCTGGTTAACCGGGAGACAAGATGACACTGGGCATCAGGGATCGAGGGAAGGGAGCCGGCCGACAGTAACAGGGGAAGACTAGCCACAAGCTCAAAGTCACAGGACACGGAAGCCGAAAAGCCACAAAGCACGTGAGCCCAAGTATCATAGGGCTCACAGGCTGAAAAGCCGCGGGCCAGACAGTCATGGGGGCCATACAGCCGCGGGGCGTGCAGGCCAGACAATCAAGGGGGCCACAAAGCTACGGGGATTGCGGGCCAAACAATCACGGGGGCCACAAAGCCGCGGGACACGCGGGCCAATCAATCACGGGGGCCACACAACTGCGGGGCACACGAGCCAAACAATCACGGGGGTCACACAGCCACGGGGCGCGGGCCAAACAATCACAAGGGCCACACAGCCGAGGGGCGCGGGCCAAACAATCACAAGGGCCACACAGCCGAGGGGCGCGCGGGCCAAACAATCACGGGGGCCACACAGCCGTGGAGCGTGGGCCAGACAGTCACGGGGGCCACACAGCCGAGGGGCGCGCGGGCCAAACAATCACGGGGGCCACACAGCCGCGGGGCACACGAGCCAAACAATCACGGGGGTCACACAGCCACGGGGCGCGGGCCAGACAGTCACGGGGCCACACAGCCGAGGGGCGCGGGCCAGACAGTCACGGGGGCCACACAGCCAAGGGGCGCGGGCCAGACAGTCGCGGGGCGCTTGAGCCAAACAGTCACGGGTCGCACAAGGCCGAAAGCTACAGGGCACGTGAGCCAGACAGTCGCAGGGCACGCGAGCCAGTAATGAAAAAGTCACAGGGAAAATAAAGGAAAAAAAAAAACAAAAAAACTGAAAATAGAAAAAAAGTTAACAAAAAACCTGTAGAAAAATGTAAAGTGGATCCCCCACAGTCCCCCCCATACAGCTGCAGGTATACAGCATCAAGCATCACCCCCACTATTACAGACTATGGACTAAACTCCATAATGTGATTCAATTAACACTGCACCAGGTGATCTGTCACATTGACACGAGAAACTCAGCTGTGAGACTGCAGGAGTGACAGACTGCGAGCACAAGACTGAAGATGGAGAGGATCACAAGAAAAGAAAAAGGGAAGCGACAAGTACTGAAAGACAAAGTAGAGGACAAAGTGGAGCATGATTGAGAAATCAAAGGGTGAACGTGCTGGAGAGCGGGATGAAAGGAGGACGACGAAAATCCTCATCCTCCGGATATCAGAACATCAGATCTGGATAATTAAGTGAAGAAGAAAGTGATCAAAGAGAAGCAGAATCTGATGTAACCTGCAGAGAGCAGAAAACTACAGCTGCCTCATAATGGTGACGAGGAAAACCCTGCTACATGAGAAGAGGGACGCAGCAGCCGGCACCAGATCAGCACTATAGTCACTGCATGGACAAACGGACAGTGCAGAGCTGACCCCTACAGAGGTCCACCATAATGGCAAACAGCAGAATAGTGAGTGCAGCTCTGGAGTATAATACAGGAGGTAACTCAGGATTAGTAATGTAATGTATGTACACAGTGACTGCACCAGCAGAATAGTGAGTGCAGCTCTGGAGTATAATACAGGAGGTAACTCAGGATCAGTAATGTAATGTAAGTACACAGTGACTGCACCAGCAGAATAGTGAGTGCAGCTCTGGAGTATAATACAGGAGGTAACTCAGGATCAGTAATGTAATGTACGTACACAGTGACTGCACCAGCAGAATAGTGAGTGCAGCTCTGGAGTATAATACAGGAGGTAACTCCGGATCAGTAATGTAATGTATGTACACAGTGACTGCACCAGCAGAATAGTGAGTGCAGTTCTGGAGTATAATACAGGAGGTAACTCAGGATCAGTAATGTAATGTATGTACACAGTGACTGCACCAGCAGAATAGTGACTGCAGCTCTGGAGTATAATACAGTAGGTAACTCAGGATTAGTAATGTAATGTATGTACACAGTGACTGCACCAGCAGAATTGTGAGTGCAGCTCTGGAGGATAATACAGGAGGTAACACAGGATCAGTAATGTAATGAATGTACACAGTGACTGCACCAGCAGAATAGTGAGTGCAGCTCTGGAGTATAATACAGGAGATAACTCAGGATCAGTAATGTAATGTGTGTACACAGTGACTGCACCAGCAGAATAGTGAGTGCAGCTCTGGAGTATAATACAGGAGGGAACTCAGGATCAGTAATGTAATGTATGTACACAGTGACTGCACCAGCAGAATAGTGAGTGCAGCTCTGGAGTATAATACAGGAGGTAACTCAGGATCAGTAATGTAATGTATGTACACAGTGACTGCACCAGTAGACCAGTGAGTGCAGCTCTGGAGTATAATACAGGAGGTAACTCAGGATCAGTAATGTAATGTATGTACACAGTGAATGCACCAGCAGAATTGTGAGTGCAGCTCTGGAGGATAATACAGGAGAGAACTCAGGATCAGTAATGTAATGTATGTACACAGTGACTGCACCAGCAGAATAGCAAGTGCAGCTCTGGAGTATAATACAGGAGGTAACTCAGGATCAGTAATGTAATGTATGTACACAGTGACTGCACCAGCAGAATAGTGAGTGCAGCTCTGGAGTATAATACAGGAGGTAACTCAGGATCAGTAATGTAATGTATGTACACAGTGAATGCACCAGCAGAATAGTGAGAGCAGCTCTGGAGTATAATACAGGAGGTAACTCAGGATCAGTAATGTAATGTATGTACACAGTGACTGCACCAGCAGAATAGTGAGTGCAGCTCTGGAGGATAATACAGGAGGTAACTCAGGATCAGTAATGTAATGTATGTACACAGTGACTGCACCTGCAGAATAGTGAGTGCAGTTCTGGAGTATAATACAGGAGATAACTCAGGATCAGTAATGTAATGTATGTACACAGTGAATGCACCAGCAGAATAGTGAGTGCAGCTCTGGAGTATAATACAGGAGGTAACTCAGGATCAGTAATGTAATGTATGTACACAGTGACTGCACCAGCAGAATAGTGAGTGCAGCTCTGGAGTATAATACAGGAGGTAACTCAGGATCAGTAATGTAATGTATGTACACAGTGACTGCACCAGCAGAATAGTGAGTGCAGCTCTGGAGTATAATACAGGAGGTAACTCAGGATCAGTAATGTAATGTATGTACACAGTGACTACACCAGCAGAATAGTGAGTGCAGCTCTGGAGGTAACTCAAGATCAGTGAAAATTTTTAGATACAAAAATCCAGTTTTTCCAGAGTTCAAAAAAGAAACAAGAGTGGAGCCTTTGTTGGGATCCTGGATACGTTTATTAATCCTTCTCTTCTGTAGAATTCCTAGAGAATGCGGTAGGCAGTGTCTGCGCCGTAGATTTCATTGGCACAACAGAAATATAGAAGTCATGTAAATGTTGGAAGATCCTTTCTCTCCAGTGACGGCCATATCCGCGGTGGCTGGACGTGGAGCGGGGCAGAGTGGGATTGTAATAATGTGGAGCGAGCGCCGGAGTGAACAGAGCTGTGTATAAGCCGGAGCCGCCGTCTCCCTCCCGGCACATAATCAGCTCCGTCCTGCAGTCACAATACGGTTTTAGGAATAAGACGGAGGTGCAGTTACTTGTGAAGGATAAGGTGAGAGGACGGGGGCCAATCTAAAGTAATAGCATGTCTGCCGGCGACGCCAAGGAAATACATCACTACACGAATAAGAGAAGCCCGGACCCAAAATGAAATGGTAATCGCTACTCAATAAAAACCACAAAAACAAATAGGATTTCTCTTCTCTGAGTCGGAGGACATAGAAGATTATGCTGAAAAAAAGAAAACGGCAAAGACTGGATAGAAACCGTCCACCGTCCTCAACAAGACACAAAACCAAGAGGATAGAAACCATCCACCGTCCTCTACAGGACACAAAACCAACAGGATAGAAACCATCCACCGTCCTCTACAGGACACAAAACCAACAGGATAGAAACCATCCACCGTCCTCTACAGGACACAAAACAAGAGGATAGGAACCATCCACCGTCCTCTACAGGACACAAAACCAACAGGATAGAAACCATCCACCGTCCTCTACAGGACACAAAACCAACAGGATAGAAACCATCCACCGTCCTATACAGGACACAAAACCAACAGGATAGAAACCATCCACCGTCCTCTACAAGACACAAAACAAGAGGATAGAAACCATCCACCGTCCTCTACAGGACACAAAACCAACAGGATAGAAACCATCCACCGTCCTCAACAAGACACAAAACCAACAGGATAGAAACCATCCCCTGTCCTCTACAGGACACAAAACCAACAGGATAGAAACCATCCACCGTCCTCTACAGGACACAAAACCAACAGGATAGAAACCATCCACCGTCCTCTGCAGGACACACAACCAACAGGATAGAAACCGTCCGCCGTCCTCTACAGGACACAAAACCAACAGGATAGAAACCATCCACTGTCCTCTACAGGACACAAAACCAACAGGATAGAAACATTCACCGTCCTCTACAAGACACAAAACAAGAGGATAGAAACCGTCCACCGTCCTCTACAAGACACAAAACCAACAGGATAGAAACCATCCACCGTCCTCTACAAGACACAAAACAAGAGGATAGAAACCGTCCACCGTCCTCTACAACACACAAAGCCAACAGGATAGAAACCATCCACCGTCCTCAACAAGACAGAAACCATCCACCGTCCTCTACAAGACACAAAACCAACAGGATAGAATCCATCCACCGTCCTCAACAAGACACAAAACCAACAGGATAGAAACTATCCACCGTCCTCTACAAGACACAAAACCAACAGGATAGAAACCATCCACCGTCCTCAAAAGACACAAAACCAACAGGATAGAAACCGTCCACCGTCCTCTACAGGACACAAAACCAACAGGATAGAAACCGTCCGCCGTCCTCTACAAGACACAAAACCAACAGGATAGAAACCATCCACCGTGCTCTACAAGACACAAAACCAACAGAATAGAAACCATCCACCGTCCTCTACAGGACACAAAACCAACAGGATAGAAACCATCCACCGTCCTCTACAGGACACACATCCAACAGGATAGAAACCATCCACCGTCCTCTACAGGACACACAACAACAGGATAGAAACCATCCACCGTCCTCTACAGGACACAAAACCAACAGGATAGAAACCATCCACCGTCCTCTACAAGACACAAAACCAACAGGATAGAAACCATCCACCGTCCTCTACAGGACACAAAACCAACAGGATAGAAACCATCCACTGTCCTCTACAAGACACAAAACCAACAGGATAGAAACCATCCACCGTCCTCTACAGGACACAAAACCAACAGGATAGAAACCATCCACCGTCCTCTACAGGACACAAAACCAACAGGATAGAAACCAGACACCGTCCTCTACACGACACAAAACCAATAGGATAGAAACCGTCCACTGTCCTCTACAGGACACAAAACCAACAGGATAGAAACCGTCCGCCGTCCTCTACAGGACACAAAACCAATAGGATAGAAACCATTCACTGTCCTCTACAAGACACAAAACCAACAGGATAGAAACCATCCACCGTCCTCTACAGGACACAAAACCAACAGGATAGAAACCATTCACCGTCCTCTACAGGACACAAAACCAACAGGATAGAAACCATTCACCGTCCTCTACAGGACACAAATCCAACAGAATAGAAACCATCCACCGTCCTCTACAGGACAAAAAACCAACAGGATAGAAATCATCCACCATCCTCTACAGGACACGAAACTGATGGGATAGAAACCGTCCGACGTCCTTTGCAGAACATGAAACCCACGGGACAGAAACCGTTCGACGTCCTCTACAGGACACGAAAGCAACGGGATAGAAACCGTTCAACGTCCTCTACAGGACACGAAATTGACGGGATAGAAACCGTCCGAAGTCCTCTACAGGACACAAAACTAATTGGCTAGAAACCATCTGAAGTCGTCTACACGACATGTAACTGATAGGCTAGAAACCGTCCGACGTCCTCTACAGGGCAAGACAGTGACGGGATAGAAACCATCCGCCGTCCTCTACAGGACACGTGCAGATTATACAGGACTGTGCAGATGTCGCTCGATAGGGCGGTGGACCCAAATTTCATTCAAGTGGAGGATGGAGAGGCAAAGGAGGCAGTGCTCCTTCCCATAAAACTTTACGCCTGTCGAGCATAAACAAGACCGGACGCTGTGGCGGCTGCAAGAACTAGGGGAAGTAGAATATAAAATGAGGGGTTATTTCAGGATTGGTTCTATAGAGGAGGAATAATGCACAGCAGTCACCGTGGACCCCTAGGTACATGAGGACATGAGTGGCTTCATATCCAATGGATCCTCTGGCAAGGTGATGGATGCAAAGCTGTCAAACAGAGACAGAAGCTTCCACTCATCGGATGACAACAGAGTCTGCCACAGTCATTGTATAGTGGGATCTAGGCGACTGTGGACCCCCCAGCTCTTTGGCAAGTGTGGACCCCAAAACTGTGGGCCTGACAACTTTTTGACAACTCTTAACAAGCCAGCTCTTCAGCAACTGTGGACTCTGAATCACTTTAGCGACTGTGGACCCCAGAGCTCTTTCACCAATGTGGACCCCCAGCTCTTTCACCACTGTGGACTCCCAGACCTTTGCTCCCCCTCCATCTCTTTGGCAACTGTGGACCTCCCATGATATTCGGCAACTCTGGGCCCTAAGCTCTTCGGGGACTGTGGAACTCCTGAGCTCTTTCACCATTATGGAACCCCCAGCTACTTGGCCATTGTGGACTCCCCCTTCCCCCTGCTCTTTGGCCATTGTGGACCCTCCCACCCCCACCCAGACTTTCGTGACCATGCACCCCCTCAGCTCTTTGGTCACTGCGGACCCCCTACAAATGCATTCAGTGTAGACAATGCTCTACGAGCTGCACAGCCATATTACCTGCTGATACACTATAACAAGAGAAGGATGAGATCTGTCCAGCTGCGGCTGACGTGTTTCGCTCACGGAGCATTGTCTGGTATTATTTCATGATATCAGCAGGTGTAGCGGAGGGCCCGGGCTCTCATCTACATAAAGCAACCAGTCATCTTTTTATTATATTTTAAATGGTGAAGCACGGAGTATAGTGGAAAGTTGTCATTTCTTCCATATATCTGATGATTCATATAAAATAGGAAACTGAGTGGCAGCCGGAGGATCCGGGGTTGTCACCTACATTTCCTCAGCTGAGTAATGGCCACGAGGACGACCCCGGCCGACCATTACCGCTGACACCGGAGCCGGATGTATCTAGGCCACCGCCGTCTTCTGCAGGACGGAGTGTTAAAAATTAATTCCCCTTTATCGTCTTTATTCCGCGTCACCATGGCGATGAGTTGTTACATTTCCCATATAGAACATCACGTCTGACAGTAACAGAAAAAAACCAAAAACAGCAAAAGCGTTTATGGGAGAACAAAGCTGGGCGTCACCGGAGCGCCCAGAATAACCCGCATGTAATATTGATAATACAAGACAAAGCTTCCCCCCGCCGCCACCCGGGACCAGCACGGCTTGTAACTTAATTGCTCATTCACATAACTCCGAGATAAATTAGTAAGAACTGACGAGAAACAAATCAATCATTTATGGGATAAATAATAGAAAAAAAGATCAGGAAATTCAGTGGTTAACGTAAAAAAACTAAATCCAAGTAACATTCCAACACTGGGAAGCTGAGGTATAAGGGGCTGTTTGCAGAAATAGGAGAAAAAAGCCAAAAAGATCATTTATTGCCGACTCCTTCAGCCTGGGATCTAATGTGAAGCTGCCATCAAACAGCACCCCATATCTCAGCTTCTGGACCCCTTAGGAAGGACTCCGATATCCAGCTGAAATGGAATGGAGCAACTTGAGTTAAAGGATTATTTTTACTTCTCCAATCACAACAAGAGCTGCAGTCACAGCTGTAATGATATATTTCCATACTGACAGTCTCCTTTTATGTGGTAATTAAGCGACGCTGATTACGGGGTTGATGCCAAAATATAATTAAGAGGAAGAGGGAAGAATTAATTAAAAAAGTATTGATCGGGGCTGATGGAATAGTTGGGGGCCACGCACCTCGTCTGTGTTGTAGATGATCTGAAGTCCGGATGAAATCATCTCCACCAGGTACAGGAGGAAGAGGGACACCGCGTTTATCTGGAAGAACGGAGAGGTCATCGATTAAAACGTTACTTACAGGAAAGCTCCAGACACTATACACCTATAGTGGACTGCCCTAGAGTCACTTACAGGGAAGCTCCAGACACTATACACCTATAGTGGACTGCCCTAGAGTCACTTACAGGGAAGCTTCAAACACTATAAACCTATAGTGGACTGCCCTAGAGTCACTTACAGGGAAGCTTCAAACACTATACACCTATAGTGGACTGCCCTAGAGTCACTTACAGGGAAGCTCCAGACACTATACACCTATAGTGGACTGCCCTAGAGTCACTTACAGGGAAGCTCCAGACATTATACACCTATAGTGGACTGCCCTAGAGTCACTTACAGGGAAGCTCCAGACACTATACACCTATAGTGGACTGCCCTAGAGTCACTTACAGGGAAGCTTAAAACACTATACACCTATAGTGGACTGCCCTAGAGTCACTTACAGGGAAGCTCCAGACACTATACACCTATAGTGGACTGCCCTAGAGTCACTTACAGGGAAGCTCCAGACATTATACACCTATAGTGGACTGCCCTAGAGTCACTTACAGGGAAGCTCCAGACACTATACACCTATAGTGGACTGCCCTAGAGTCACTTACAGGGAAGCTCCAGACATTATACACCTATAGTGGACTGCTCTAGAGTCACTTACAGGGAAGCTCCAGACACGATACACCTATAGTGGACTGCCCTAGAGTCACTTACAGGGAAGCTTCAAACACTATAAACCTATAGTGGACTGCCCTAGAGTCACTTACAGGGAATCTCCAGACATTATACACCTATAGTGGACTGCTCTAGAGTCACTTACAGGGAAGCTCCAGACACGATACACCTATAGTGGACTGCCCTAAGTCATTACAGGAAGCTTCAAACACTATAACCAAGGGACTGCCTAGAGTCACTTACAGAAGCTCCAGACACGATAACCTATAGTGGACGCCTGTCACTTACAGGAAGCTTTAACATTAACCTATAGTGGATCAGAGTCACTTTCGGAACTCAAACACTATACACCTATAGTGGACTGCCCTAGAGTCACTTACAGGGAAGCTTCAACAAACACTAACACCTATAGTTGGACTGCCCTAGAGTCACTTACAGGGAAGCTTCAAACACTATACACCTATAGTGGACTGCCCTAGAGTCACTTACAGGGAAGCTCCAGACACTATACACCTATAGTGGACTGCCCTAGAGTCACTTACAGGGAAGCTTCAAACACTATACACCTATAGTGGACTGCCCTAGAGTCACTTACAGGGAAGCTCCAGACACGATACACCTATAGTGGACTGCCCTAGAGTCACTTACAGGGAAGCTCCCAACACTATACACCTATAGTGGACTGCCCTAGAGTCACTTACAGGGAAGCTTCAAACACTATACACCTATAGTGGACTGCCCTAGAGTCACTTACAGGGAAGCTCCAGACACTACACACCTATAGTGGACTGCCCTAGAGTCACTTACAGGGAAGCTCCAGACACTACACACCTATAGTGGACTGCCCTAGAGTCACTTACAGGGAAGCTCCAGACACTACACACCTATAGTGGACTGCCCTAGAGTCACTTACAGGGAAGCTTCAAACACTATACACCTATAGTGGACTGCCCTAGAGTCACTTACAGGGAAGCTCCAGACACTATACACCTATAGTGGACTGCCCTAGAGTCACTTACAGGGAAGCTCCAGACACTACACACCTATAGTGGACTGCCCTAGAGTCACTTACAGGAAGCTCAAACACTATACACCTATAGTGGACTTCCCTAGAGTCACTTACAGGGAAGCTCCAGACACTATACACCTATAGTGGACTGCCCTAGAGTCACTTACAGGGAAGCTCCAGACACTATACACCTATAGTGGACTGCCCTAGAGTCACTTACAGGACAGCTCCAGACACTACACACCTATAGTGGACTGCCCTAGAGTCACTTACAAGGAAGCTCCAGACACTACACACCTATAGTGGACTGCCCTAGAGTCACTTACAGGGAAGCTTCAAACACTATACACCTATAGTGGACTGCCCTAGAGTCACTTACAGGGAAGCTCCAGACACTATACACCTATAGTGGACTGCCCTAGAGTCACTTACAGGGAAGCTCCAGACACGATACACCTATAGTGGACTGCCCTAGAGTCACTTACAGGGAAGCTCCAGACACTACACACCTATAGTGGACTGCCCTAGAGTCACTTACAGGGAAGCTTCAAACACTATACACCTATAGTGGACTGCCCTAGAGTCACTTACAGGGAAGCTTCAAACACTATACACCAATAGTGGACAGCTCTAGAGTCACTTACAGCAAACCCCGATATGAGCCCTCCAGCAACAGGCCCCTGGTACGAGCCCCCTATAACAACAACCCCACCCCCGGCAACAGGCCCCCGGGTCGAGCCCACCGGCGACAGACCCCGGGACGAGCCCACCGGCGACAGACCGCCGGGACGAGCCCACCGGCAACAGACCCCCGGGACGAGCCCACCGGCGACAGACCCCCGGGACGAGCCCACCGGCGACAGACCCCCGGGACGAGCCCACCGGCGACAGACCCCCGGGACGAGCCCACCGGCGACAGACCCCCGGGACGAGCCCACCGGCGACAGACCCCCGGGACGAGCCCACCGGCGACGGACCCCCGGGACAAGCCCATCGGCGACAGACCCCTGGGATAAGACCTCCTGCGACAGACCCCTAGCATGAGCCCTCCGCCTACAGACCTCTAAGATGAGCCCACCGGCGACAGACCCCTGGCATGAGCCCTCCGCCTGCAGACCTCTAGGACTCACTGAGAATTCGGTTAAGTTAAGGACTCGCTGAGTTTCATAAGTTTTGAGCAGTAACAAGGATGAGATCTCCAGGTAATTATCTCACTACTGCTGAGCGGCCTCATTTATCTAGATGACAGCCTTACTGGCAGGAAAAGTGGCGGAGTCATCTGAATAATGGCTTCCACAATGTGCCGGGCACCAGGGGAACGGCGCGGCGCCTTCTCACCACTGACAATGGAAGCGTCTCCTGCCGGGAAGGATGAATGGAGCGTCTGCAGCTCGGGTCGGATCGGCTCAGGCTGTCATGTGTAGTTAACGTGTTTGTGTGGGCAGATAACAAGCCGCTGTCTGGTGTTAGCAAACAGGCTGCAGTTAGCGACCGTGCAGGAGACAGAGAAGGTGTGCAGCCGGACATACACTGGCCGCAGCCCCCTAGTCCACTGGCCGCAGCCGCATAGTCCACTGGCCGCAGCCGCATAGTCCACTGGCCGCAGCCCCCTAGTCCACTGGCCGCAGCCCCCTAGTCCACTGGCCGCAGCCCCCTAGTCCACTGGCCGCAGCCCCCTAGTCCACTGGCCGCAGCCCCCTAGTCCACTGGCCGCAGCCCCCTAGTCCACTGGCCGCAGCCCCCTAGTCCACTGGCCGCAGCCCCCTAGTCCACTGGCCGCAGCCCCCTAGTCCACTGGCCGCAGCCCCCTAGTCCACTGGCCGCAGCCCCCTAGTCCACTGGCCGCAGCCCCCTAGTCCACTGGCCGCAGCCCCCTAGTCCACTGGCCGCAGCCCCCTAGTCCACTGGCCGCAGCCCCCTAGTCCACTGGCCGCAGCCCCCTAGTCCACTGGCCGCAGCCCCCTAGTCCACTGGCCGCAGCCCCCTAGTCCACTGGCCGCAGCCCCCTAGTCCACTGGCCGCAGCCCCCTAGTCCACTGACCGCAGCCCCCTAGTCCACTGACCGCAGCCCCCTAGTCCACTGGCCGTAGCCGCCTAGTCCACTAGCTGTAGCCGCCTAATCTACTGACCACAGCCGCCTAATCCGTGTACAATCAACTGCTCTGCAATCCTGGCTTCCAAATATTAATTATTTCCAGATCTCTGCTTGCTGTCAGTGAATACAAGAGCTCGTCCTGCTCACAAGTCTGTCAATAAATGAAAGACTTGTGCTCGGTGCTACAGGTAAAGCTCAGGGGGCTCATTACACCCCCCAAAAAGACGATAAGGAACAAGGTTGATGTGTCGGGGCCTGAAGCAGCTGGAGCTCTGAGTTTACAGGGAATTGTTAGAATCATACACAACTATAACAAACCCTCAGCTGTAATAAGTAACTAGAAACACTGGAGCTTTGAACCTGCACAGACTGATTGCTTCTCACAGCTGAGGGTTTGATACAATGTTATCCAGTCTAGACAATCCTCTGTGAGCCAAACACATCACTGATCACAGATGTATAGTGTCGTACCTGGATGTGGCCGTACTTTTCGTAGGAGAGGATCTCATCCCCGGTGTCCAGGTGGAAGATGGAGTGCAGACATTTCTGGGGGCTGGGGTCCTGCTTAAACTGCTCCACCTGCAAGACAAGAAGACCATAGGTGAGAACGGGAGAGAATCTGCGCAATGAGCCCTTCTACATATGACCATCCAGGGGCCGACGAGTTCCCCCCGCAGCAGGGTGTGAATATAGGGGGCACTACAGCCTGTATGAGCCCGGAACAGTGTGTGAATATAGGGGGCACCACAGCCTGTATGACTCCGCAGCAGAGTCTCTGGGGTATGTTTGACTGAATGGATCAGCACCAAACTTCAATGCTTTTTTGTTGTATTCTGTCTGCTGCAAAATCTCTGGTTCCAGCATCAATGTAACTGTCCTTCCCCCTACCCCCCCAATGCCTGTTTATGATCCTTTGTTCAAATATGCCTATGAGTGACCATTTGGTGCAGCCTTGCTTGGCCATGGCTTAATGAACTCCAGTTCCCTCCCCTTTGCCCCACACCTGAAATCAGTATCATTGAGCATATAAGGAGCCTTGCTTAGTCTGCATGCTGACGTGTCTGCTGCGAAAGTGCATGTTGTAAAAGTGCACTGAAACGAAATAGACCTGAAATTGACTGGGATAGACTGGAAGGTACTGTCAGATAGCCATTCAAACAATGTCTATTACTCTATCCTCTACTAATCACTACCATGTCTTTAACTGCACTGTTTGTGTTTCTATGTGCCATCACCACCATCTTGTATCACCCCATCCCCCCTCCAACACCACTCATCCACATCAGCCCCTCTCTCCTGCCCTACCCTATGTACAGCTCCCATGCCATCTTCAGTTTACTGAGGATTCTCAGCCCACCATATTCTAACATTTGTCATAATAAACCAAGTCCAAAATCCAAAAACTATCTGCTCTTCCTCTTTTTGCTGCTGCTCCTCTCAGGTGATATCTCTCCCAACCCTGGTCCACCCTCTAACTTCAACCCCTCTCCCACCACACATAGAAACCTCACTAACCTTATTACTATCACTTGCACACCTTCATCTTCTTCTTTTAACTGCGCTCTCTGGAATCCACGATCTGCATGCAACAAACTTCCCTTCATTCACAATTACTTCCTTTCCAACTCTCTAAACCTGCTGGCCCTCACAGAAACCTGGATCCAGGATTCAGACACTGCTTCCCCGGCTGCTATTTCTCACGGCGGCCTACACTTCTCTCACTCCCCTAGACCTGGGAACAGATGTGGCGGTGGAGTTGGCCTCCTCCTGTCCCCACAATGTACTTTCCAGGTCATCCCTCCAGCCCCATCACTCTCATTCCCTTCTTTTGAGGTCCACACCATTAGGCTATTCCATCCCCTCCACCTCAAAGTAGCCGTGGTATACCGCCCCCCAGGGTCACCCACCCTGTTCCTCGACCATTTCTCCGCTTGGCTCCCGCATTTCATGTCCTCAGATTTACCAACCCTTATTCTGGGAGACTTTAACATTCCCATAAACAGCCCCATCTCCCCATCTGCATCCCAGCTCCTATCTCTAACTACCTCTCTTGGCCTATCTCAGCTCTCAACCTCTGAGACGCACGAAAACGGTAACACCCTTGACCTTGTCTTTACCCGGCTCTGCTCATCCTCCCCCTTGGATAACTCACCTCTACTCTCTGACCACAACATTCTCTCCTTCTCACTCACTAACCCTCGGCCAACACAGCCCAATCCTACCTATCACACATCCAGAAATCTACAGGCCATTAACCCTCAGGCACTCACAGACTCCCTCATCTCATCTCTGTCCCCAATCTCTTCAATCTCCTGTCCAGATCAGGCAGTAAATCACTACAGTGACTCTCTCAGAAGCTCCCTGGACCAAGTAGCGCCCCTCACCCTCAGAACCTCCAAACAGAGAACAAAACAGCCCTGGCTCACACCACAAACTCGATTCCTCCAGCGATGCTCTAGGAGTGCTGAACGTCTATGGAGGAAAACTCGCTCACCAGGAGACTTTATCCATTATAAATTCATGCTAAAAACCTACAACTCTGCCCTTCACCTTGCCAAACAGACCTACTTCACCACCCTGGTCTCCTCACTATCCAACAATCCAAAAAAACTTTTTGACACCTTTCACTCCCTCCTCAGTCCTAAAGTGCAGGCCCCCATCACTGACCTCTGTGCTGATGACTTGGCTTCCTACTTCATGGAGAAAATAGACAACATCAGCCAGGAAATCAGCTCTCAGCCTCCAAGCGCTGCCACCCCCATTCTTCCCCACATCTCCTCCGGTTCACTCTCCACATTCGACCCAGTCACAGAAGAAGAAGTCTCCAGGCTCCTTTCTTCCTCTCGTCCCACCACATGCACTACTGACCCCATTCCCTCACACCTGCTCCAATCCCTCTCTCCAGTCGTCACCACTCATCTAACCAAAATCTTCAATCTCTCCCTCTCTTCTGGCATCTTCCCCTCCTCCTTCAAACACTCGATCATTACTCCATTATTAAAGAAAACCACTCTCGACCCAACCTGCACAAATAACTACAGACCAGCCTCCAATCTCCCCTTCATCTCTAAACTCTTGGAGCGCCTGGTCTATTCCCGCCTCACCCGTTACTTCTCCACTCACTCTCTTCTAGATTCATTACAGTCTGGTTTCCGCCCCCTTCACTCTACAGAAACCGCCCTCATCAAAGTGACCAATGACCTTCTGACAGCAAAACGTAATGGTAACCACTCTCTGCTTATTCTCCTTGATCTCTCTGCAGCTTTTGACACTGTCGACCATCTGCTCCTACTCTTTATGCTGCACTCCATTGGCATAAAGGACACTGCTCTCTCCTGGCTCTCCTCCTATCTTTCTGACCGCTCTTTCAGTGTATCTTTTGCTGGCTCCACTTCTTCCCCTCTTCCCCTCACTATTGGGGTCCCACAGGGTTCAGTCCTCGGTCCTCTCCTATTCTCTCTCTACAGGGCCCCGATTGGACAGACCATCAGCAGATTTGGCTTTCAGTACCATCTTTATGCTGATGACACACAACTATACACTTCAGCCCCTGACCTTACCCCTGCGGTATTAAAGAACACCAATGACTGTCTAGCTGCAGTTTCCAATATCATGTCCACTCTCTATTTGAAACTAAACCTTTCCAAAACTGAACTTCTTCTGCTCCCCCCATCCACTAACCTCCCTAAATCGGACATCTCTCTCTCAGTGTGCGGCACCACGATAACGCCTAGGCAGCAGGCTCGTTGTCTGGGTGTTATGTTTGACACCGATCTCTCCTTCTCCTCCCACACACAATGTCTCATCCGCTCCTGTCGCTTACACCTGAAGAATATCTCTAGAGTCCGCCCCTTTCTCACCATGGAAACAAAAACCCTCACCGTGGCCCTAATCCATTCCCGCCTTGACTATTGCAATTCTCTATTAAGTGGCCTCCCCCTCACCAGACTTTCTCCTCTCCAGTCCATCCTTAATGCAGCAGCCAGGATCACCCACCTGGCCAATCGTTACTCAGATGCCTCTGCTCTCTGCCAGTCATTGCACTGGCTGCCCGTATACTACAGGATCAAATTCAAATTGCTTGTTCTCACCCACAAAGCTCTTCACAGTGCAGCACCCCCCTACCTCTCCTCCCTCATCTCTGTCTATCACCCCACCCGCTCTCTACGTTCCTCAAATGACCTTCGACTAACATCCGTACTAATCCGATCCTCCCACTCCCGACTCCAAGACTTCTCCAGAGCTGCACCAAAACTCTGGAATGCTTTACCACAAGAAATCAGGACTATCCACAACTTGCATGGCTTCAGGCGATCCCTAAAAATGCATCTTTTTAAGGCGGCCTATCATACTCCCTAATAGAAGTCCATTGTACTGTAGACAGTGAATGGGCTATCCCTCTGGACATTACTCCTCTACAAACTCCACCAAACCAAAAAGGTCTACACAGATTGTATAATGACCATCCATGTAAGCTTAGTCCTATGCCCCACTTCCTTAAGATGCCTGGACCATCAGTGCAATAAGCCCCTGTACCTTGTGCAACCCCTATACCGTTTTAGATTGTAAGCTCTTTTGAGCAGGGTCACCTTCATTTCTTGCTTTATTTATTGTATTTTCTTTTTTACATTGATTCTATGCCTATTGTTTTGTATCCAATTATTGTATTATATTTGTTCTCTACTGTAATTACTTACTGTATTATATTTTCTGTACTCTAACCCCTACATTGTAAAGCGCTGCGGAATATGTTGGCGCTATATAAATAAAGCTTTATTATTATTATTATTATTATTATTAATATAGGGGGCACCACATTCTGTATGACTCCGCAGCAGAGTGTGAATATAGGGGGCACCACAGCCTGTATGACTCCACAGCAGAGTGTGAATATAGGGGGCACCACAGTCTGTATGACTCCGCAGCAGAGTGTGAATATAGGGGGTACCACAGCCTGTATGACTCCGCAGCAGAGTTTGAATATAGGGGCACCACAGCCTGTATGACTCCGCAACAGGGTGTGAATATAGTGGGCACCGCAGCCTGTATGACCCTGCAACAGGGTGTGAATATAGGCGGCACCACAGCCTGTATGACCCCACAACAGGGTGTGAATATAGGGGGCCCTGGAGCCTATATGACCCCGCAACAGTGTGTGAATATAGGGGGCCCTGGAGCCTATATGACCCCGCAACAGTGTGTGAATATAGGGGCCCTGGAGCTTTTATGACCCCGGAACAGTGTGTGAATATAGGAGGCACCACAACCTGTATGACCCCGCAACAGGGTGAGAATATAGGGGGCACCACAGCCTGTATGACTCCGCAGCAGAGTGTGAATATAGGGGGCACCACAGTCTGTATGACTCCGCAGCAGAGTGTGAATATAGGGGGCACTGCACGGACAGACGTGTATCTCCCCACACCTGGGTGTTCGTGTTACATAGGAGGGAGCATCAGAGCCATTTGTATTCTTGTAGCTATTATGAGCTACAAATCTGCGCTGGGCTCACAGGCGGCTTGGTGCCGCTTGTGGTGATTAATGCGGCTGGCTGTGGGAAAAGTGAAAAACAGACAATACAATGGAATACACAAGAACACACTGTGGGAATGGACCCGGGGCCTGGAGCGCGGCCAGATCATGGGGCCAATAGAAGATTCTCATACCCACCGTGTGGGTGATGGGGTCTAGATTTCATGTCTTATGTTGATAATGGCCAACACCTAAACACAGAAAAGAGGGTAAGCCCTCCTTCACTGAGCTCCGAGTCCCCCTTCCTTCACTGTGCTCCGAGTCCCCCCTCCTGCACTGCGCGCAGGGTCCCCCCTCCTGCACTGCGCGCAGGGTCCCCCCTCCTGCACTGCGCGCAGGGTCCCCCCTCCTGCACTGCGCGCAGGGTCCCCCCTCCTGCACTGCGCGCAGGGTCCCCCCTCCTGCACTGCGCGCAGGGTCCCCCCTCCTGCACTGCGCGCAGGGTCCCCCCTCCTGCACTGCGCGCAGGGTCCCCCCTCCTGCACTGCGCGCAGGGTCCCCCCTCCTGCACTGCGCGCAGGGTCCCCCCTCCTGCACTGCGCGCAGGGTCCCCCACTCCTTCACAGAGCCCCATGAGTGCAGCACATGTAAGGGTCCTGGGAAAGCTGATGAATGCAGCCGCCCCAATGGTCCGGCTCAGAGAGCACCATCATTTACCTTATCCGCCTGCCGCATGTAGCAGTACAGGATCCCTCGCATGCACTTGATAGCGGAGTGCTCCAGCTCGTGTGTCCGTCCTTTGTCATCATCGATACGTCTGGAAGAGAGAGATAAAAACAATATTAATGACACCAGTGCAGGACAGCGAACCGGGACATAACGCAACGCTCCGGTACAACGATATCTATCATCGGGAACACTGAGAAATCTGCGATATATAGATCAACACAGAACATACAGCTGTACCTCAGAGCTGAACTCACAGGTCTGCTGCTCACTAATAGAAAAAGCATGGAAGCATAAAGACAGGGACAACCAAAGAGAGGATTACTTCTACCAGTACGAGACGGCTGTGTACGGAATAGACATGTCCAGAGCAAGGACGTGCAGACATCGAACAAGTAGGGAATGTTGCAGATTTCTGCTCTGAAGCAAAGTATAAGTATATTAAAATGTGACTCCACCAGCAGAAGAGTGAGCACAGCTCTGAAGTATAATACAGGAGGTAACTCAGGATCAGTAATGTAATGTATGTACACAGTGACTGCACCAGCAGAAGAGTGAGTGCAGCTCTGGAGTATAATACAGGAGGTAACTCAGGATCAGTAATGTAATGTATGTACACAGTGACTGCACCAGCAGAATAGTGAGTGCAGCTCTGGAGTATAATACAGGAGGTAACTCAGGATCAGTAATGTAATGTATGTACACAGAGCCTGCACCAGCAGAATAGTGAGAGCAGCTCTGGAGTATAATACAGGAGGTAACTCAGGATCAGTACAGGAGAATATATTTACCAAGGTAGCAGGAGAAAAATGATTAACAATGTAAAATGTCCAGAATGGTAACAGAGTGAGGCGCTGGCGTTGACCCGTCTTATGCATATTCTGAGTTACTTTGTTACCTCTCGCCCTCCCATTATTTCGCCCCTGCCCTCGGTTGCTCTGGGGTGAAGGCTGTGGTCACCCCGCTGAGACAATTGGTAACACAGCAGAAGTAGGAGCCTGGCCACTGCGGGGCACAGACTGTAGGACTTATCGGGGGAGAAATCTCCTCTATAGAAGGAGGGAATATATATATATTCAGTATTCAATGCATTCTAATTAGCCGCTCTGTGGCGGAGAACAGCGACGTTCCTGCAGCCGTAAGATTTGTGCCGGGGAAGAGCGATTATCATCTCAATGTATTATGGAGTCTGTCAATACGCTGTAAATAATTCATCAGTAGCAGCCGCCGCTCCTCTGCACAGCACATCAGAGGTCGGAGCACCTGCATGCGTTCGTGAGCTAACCGCACGCGTCCCTTTAAGCTGGAGGATTGCGGGCGGGGGGGAGCACATGAGCCCCACCCCTCCCTCCTCCAATCCTGCAATAAGGAGCCAATGGAATACAGAATATCCTTCTTCTGCGCACAGCAGGAGTCACATATTCCCAGCCGTCCTCCGTGCGAGGAGCCTCAAACAGGCAAACAGTGAGAGCAGATCTGAGGACGACCCCCTCCTACACCCCGAAAATGACTTCAGTTTGAGGGGTATGGAGTTAAATAAGATAGATCTGCTGTATGATGCATGGTGTACATGTAACAAACAAATGTGCCCCCATATAATGCCCCATCACAGGCAAGAACGACGCTGGGATCAGTCACTGTATAGGAATGTCCGGCACTGACCACCGACCCCCCAGCTGCTCCTCCCGCTGCAGGCACAGCCCCTGAGATCCAGCAGAATAGTGAGTGCAGCTCTGGAGTATAATACCGGAGGTAACTCAGGATCAGTAATGTCATGTATGTACACAGTGACTGCACCAGCAGAATAGTGAGTGCAGCTCTGGAGTATAATACAGGATGTAACTCAGGATCAGTAATGTAATGTATGTACACAGTGACTGCACCAGCAGAATAGTGAGTGCAGCTCTGGAGTATAATACATGAGGTAACTCAGGATCAGTAATGTAATGTATGTACACAGTGACTGCACCAGCAGAATAGTGAGTGAAGCTCTGGAGTATAATACAGGAGGTAACTCAGGATCAGTAATGTAATGTACGTACACAGTGACTGCACCAGCAGAATAGTGAGTGCAGCTCTGGACTATAATACAGGAGGTAACTCAGGATCAGTAATGTAATGTATGTACACAGTGACTCCACCAGCAGAATAGTGAGTGAAGCTCTGGAGTATAATACAGGAGGTAACTCAGGATCAGTAATGTAATGTATGTACACAGTGACTGCACCAGCAGAATAGTGAGTGCAGCTCTGGAGTATAATACAGGAGGTAACTCAGGATCAGTAATGTAATGTATGTACACAGTGACTGCACCAGCAGAATAGTGAGTGCAGCTCTGGAGTATAATACAGGAGGTAACTCAGGATCAGTAATGTAATGTATGTACACAGTGACTGCACCAGCAGAATAGTGAGTGCAGCTCTGGAGTATAATACAGGAGGTAACTCTGGATCAGTAATGTAATGTATGTACACAGTGACTGCACCAGCAGAATAGTGAGTGCAGCTATGGAGTATAATACAGGAGGTAACTCAGGGTCAGTAATGTAATGTATGTACACAGTGACTCCACCAGCAGAATAGTGAGCGCAGCTCTGGAGTATAATACAGGAGGTAACTCAGGATCACTAATGTAATGTATGTACACAGTGACTCCACCAGCAGAATAGTGAGCGCAGCTCTGACTGAACACCCGCTTACAAGCCATGATGAGATATTTATATTGGCTGTAAACACCAGTTATTATCTTCACTTCTAATGTGAATGATAATTTCCCTGTAGGCCTGAACACCACAGGGGATGAGAAGTTCAGTTCTCAATCCTTTTTGTGTCGCTATTTTAGGTTTTTTACAAAGCTGTCATTTTAAGCCTCGGAGCTCTGAAACGCACAATGGAGGCATCAGACATAATGTGGTAATAGAACGACACTGGTGTTCACGGCGGTAATTGCCGGGCAGACGCAGAACGTTGCTTTCTTGTGGATTAAAGTTAAAGTGCTCAACACAAGTGAAATTATTCCCCGAGTCTTGGATTACAATGTATAAATCAGCGGCTGAATTGTAATGGTCGTCAGGCAGGATCCATATCATCTGTACAGAGGGGTCACATTTACAGTAATGAAAGGGGGTGGGGAGTCTACCACAAAGGAAGTAAATCCAAAAACAAGCAGCAAATTACAGACTTTCCAAATAGTAATCATCTGCCAAGAAATGGAGATGAAACGATGAAAAACAGACTGAGATGAAGGATAAAAAAAATACATAAAAGCGATTACATGTACAGTGTGAAGCAGCCAGCAGAAGACAGGAATGATTACATGTATGGTGCGAAGCAGACAGCAGAAGACAGGAATGATTACATGTATGGTGCGAAGCAGACAGCAGAAGATAAGGGAAGCTTCACTTCAAGTGTGATCTCAGAAGTCGGACCCAAGTGGTTATGAGTTGTACTTTCAGATGCAATCATTTATTTTACCATATAATGTACAGGAAAATGGGAAAAAAATTCCAAATGCTGTGAAATTGCAACAAAAGTGCAATTACATGTTTACTTTTTGTTTTTTTTATTCACCATGATCACTATATGGTAAAACCAACATGATGGTGTGATGCTTTGCATCAGTACTATATGGTAACACTGACGTGTCGGTATGCTGTCTTGGGTCAGTACTATATGGTAACACTGACGTGTCAGTATGATGTCCCGGGTCAGTACTATATGGTAACATTGATGTGTCGGTATGATGCCTCGGGTCAATACTATATGGTATCACTGACATGTCGGTATGATGCTTCAGGACAGTACTATATGGTAACACTGACGTGTCGGTATGAGGTCTCAGGTTAGTACTGTATGGTAACACTGAGGTGTCAGTATGATGCCTCGGGTCAGTACTATATGTTAACACTGAGGTGTCAGTATGATGCCTCGGGTCAGTACTATATGGTAACACTGACGTGTTGGTATGATGTCTCGGGTCAGTACTATATGGTAACACTGACGTGTCAGTATGATGCCATGGCTCCATATTATATGGTAACACTGACATGACAGTGTGATGCCTTGGGTCGGTACGAGTTTGTAGATACCAAACATGTATACCTTTACTGGTATCTAAGTGTTGACAAAAAAATCAGAAATTTGAAGAAAAAAAAAAAAAAAAAAAACACTTTTTGCGTCTTGTTCTGCGCCCCGTAGCGGCCTCATTTTTCGGGACCTGGGGCTGTGTTACAGCTTATCTTTTGCAGCTTGAGCTTACGTTTCTAATGATACTCTTTTTGGGTGGATCCACTGTTTTGATCGCCTGTCACTGCATTTTGTAGCAATGTTCCAGCAACCGAAAAAAAACTAATTTTGGTGTTTGGACCTTTTTTCCGTTACGCAGTTTCCGGCTCTCATTAATGGATTTTATATCTTGATGATAGATCGGGCGTTCCTGAATGCGGCGATACCAATTGTGTATTTTTTTTTCTTAATACTTTTGTTTTGAATGGGGAAAAAGGGGCGGTGGGCTTGAACTTTTAGGGTTTTTTTTCTCATATTTTTAAAAACTTTATTTTACAATTAATTCTTGATTTTACACTGCCCCATAGGGCGCCACAGCACTGCACCATCAGATTGCTTGTAACAGATCCCGATGAGCTGCGGACTGTGAGTGGCAGTGCTTGCCAACCATTCACAAGAAGTGATCTGTGACAGCTTCCGGGGTCAAGCCAGGACCCTGGGCTATCACGTGAGTGCCAGAGATCCTGCGATCATATCGCGGGAACTCCAGTGCAGGCAGGGAACAGCGCATTACCCAACGTGGCGGTTTTGGATCCCGCTGTCAGTGATTGACAGCAGGATCCAAGGGGTTAACAGCACCGATCGGATCACGGAGATCAGCTGAGATGTCGGGTGTTTGATGTGAGCTTCGCGCTGGAGCTCGCATGAAACACCGGGACCCACCCCATGACGTCCTCCTACATCATGGGTCAGGAAGGGGTTAAAGATGAGGAACACTGACACAGCCAAAAATCACTTAATGGGGCTTAGTTGCAGATGCCTGCAGCATTCGGGAATGCTGCTTTTACCTTTTTCTCGGTCAGGGTCCTGGAAATTGGATCTTCACTATCCTAGAGGGTTGTCATGAATTTTTGAGGTAGGAATACCCCTTTATGATAAGGACGACACAAAATAGCCTGCAATCCCAAGGTAAAAGGGACTACACATCACAGTCAGTGCGGATATCAGAACGGAGAGGAGCCACAAAAGTGTCACCGAGGAGAAAAGAGCCCGAGACTCAAGAGAGAAAAGAACAATAATCATCCGACAGCACACAGGGCGAGACCGGACATTGATGGCACAACCTGCGGATTCATGTTCAATGTCTAAAATTGGAATAACCCAGTAACATGGGCTTAACAAACTCCAGAGCTGAACTCTATTCTGCAGACTGAAATCCTTCAACATTTCCTGCATGTCCAGTTTCTGGCACCATGGGGAGCGACCAGTCCTCAGAAATACATCATTATTTTTAAATCTTGTATAATAGCTACAGGAAGAGGTGCTGCACGTCTCCAGAGACCGGAGTATATTTTGGCTCATCGGTTTTATAAAAGCTAATCCTACTGGGCCCCAAATCCCACTGTCCTCGGCAAGTCCACCCTCGCCTCCCTCGGCAAGTCCACTCTCGCCGCCCTACATAAGTGCACTCTCGCCGCCCTCGGTAAGTCCACTCTCGCCGTCCTCGGTAGGTCCACTCTCGCCGCCCTCGGCAGGTCCACCACGCCCGCTCTCGGCAGGTCCACCCTCGCCGCCCTCGGCAAGTCCACCCTCGCCTCCCTCGGCAAGTCCACCCTCGCCTCCCTCGGCAAGTCCACCCTCGCCTCCCTCGGCAAGTCCACCCTCGCCTCCCTCGGCAAGTCCACTCTCGCCGCCCTACATAAGTCCACTCTCGCCGCCCTACATAAGTCCACTCTCGCCGCCCTCGGTAGGTCCACTCTCGCCGCCCTCGGTAGGTCCACTCTCGCCGCCCTCGGTAGGTCCACTCTCGCCGCCCTCGGTAGGTCCACTCTCGCCGCCCTCGGTAGGTCCACTCTCGCCGCCCTCGGTAGGTCCACTCTCGCCGCCCTCGGTAGGTCCACTCTCGCCGCCCTCGGTAGGTCCACTCTCGCCGCCCTCGGTAGGTCCACTCTCGCCGCCCTCGGTAGGTCCACTCTCGCCGCCCTCGGCAGGTCCACTCTCGCCGCCCTCGGCAGGTCCACTCTCGCCGCCCTCGGCAGGTCCACCACGCCCGCTCTCGGCAGGTCCACCACGCCCGCTCTCGGCAGGTCCACCACGCCCGCTCTCGGCAGGTCCACCACGCCCGCTCTCGGCAGGTCCACCACGCCCGCTCTCGGCAGGTCCACCACGCCCGCTCTCGGCAGGTCCACCACGCCCGCTCTCGGCAGGTCCACCTTCACTGGTCTTGGTTGGTCCACCATCAATGCTCTCGGTAGGTCCACCATCACCGCTCTCAGAAGGTCATCACTGCTCTTGGTGGGTCACCGCTCTCGGTAGGTCTACCCTCAATGCTAAGTAAGCCCACCTCCACAGATCCTGATGGGCCCCTCACCCTCATTGATTCCTGATCAGATTATATCTGATAGTATAGGATTACAGCTGTTTAACCCTCATAGACCCAACAAATTTGACCATTAACGACCCTTTTCCTTTAAAGCAATGAGATGCCAGTTCCCCTAAGGCTGGGTTCATGGTAGGCAGACGGATTGCAATGCCCAGTGATGTTGGGTTTCTTTACCCAACTCTATATATAAAATTTGGATTACGAGTCCTGCAGTCAGTCTGGGCATTGCAGTCTGTATACGGGCCATGACCTACGCTCATTGGTGACATCCACAAAAGATTGGGGCTGCTCAGATCAGCAGGTTCGGACAACTTTTCTCCTATGTGTGTAGGCGCCTATTAGGTTATGGGGTCCAGGTGGGATCCCCAAGAAGACCCCAAAATCGGGAGGAGACATCACTACATTGCTCAGGCAGAGGATTTACCTGTAGGCGAGAGCCAGAGCCCAGGTGCTGGCAGCACAGTACAGACTGTCATGGATCTTGGCCTTCTTACAGTCGCCGACTGTCTCGGTGGGGAATAAGCCGGTGGTCGGACTCTGAAAGTTCAACACTGTGAATTTCACTGGAAAAGAAAAAAACGAAAATACAAAGAGGAGATTAAAAAATGGTCTAGCGGGCGGTACAGCCGAAGAAAATCACATCCGCCATCCTCCCAAAACAGTGCCATCCTGTGTGCAGGATCAATGTGGTATTGCAGCTCAGCCTCATTTACTTCAATGGAGTGGAGATGCAATATCCAAAGCAACCTGGGGACAGAAGTGGCGCTGTTCAGGGATGAAAGCAGCTATATTTGCCTAATCCTGAAGGATCACAGATATCCTGATCTCAAGGTTGGAGAATACTAGGCCCCTGACAGGACAGGTCGACTCAAGGATTTAGGATTGTTCGAGGGCGATGATTTCTGATGTACAAGAGATCTGGAAAAAAACGCCGCACGAAGATGCAAAACCCCCAATGTTTCCATGATCTGCTGCCTGTGCTAATAGAGTATTAGAAAGTTCACCGCTATCACAGCTCATTTATCGCCGGCAGACGAGCTCGTAATTAGTATTCTGTCCGAGCGGCGGCTGCTCCGAACTGAAGCTTCCAGCGGCTGCAGACAATCTCTCAGCAGAACTCTCCGGCATCAGTCATGGGAGCTTGTGCCGCTCGCTGAGCCGTGAACGCACTAATTATTCCGCTCTGTCTTCAAAACGCCGTCTGTACGCGCTCTCTAGGCGAGACGTGTCTACCGCGAGAAAGACCGACACAAAGGCACAAAAACCTGCTCCGAAATGTCATCACAAGCTAGGCGGAATCATCACCTGATTATCAGTCATTACACAGGGTCATACGAGATTCCCCCAGTACTCAGTCCACGTGTCATCATCCTGTACCCCAGTGTCATCATCCTGTACCCCCAGTGTCATCATCCTGTACCCCCAGTGTCATCATCCTGTACCCCAGTGTCATCATCCTGTACCCCCAGTGTCATTATCCTGTACCCCCAGTGTCTTTATCCTGTACCCTCAGTGTCATTATCCTGTACCCCCAGTGTCGTCATCCTGTACCCCCAGTGTCGTCATCCTGTACCCCCAGTGTCATTATCCTGTACCCCCAGTGTCATTATCCTGTACCCCCAGTGTCATTATCCTGTACCCCCATTGTCTTTATCCTGTACCCCCAGTGTCTTTATCCTGTACCCCCAGTGTCTTTATCCTGTACCCCCAGTGCCATTGTCCTGTACCCCCAGTGCCATTATCCTGTACCCCCAGTGCCATTATCCTGTACCCCCAGTGCCATTATCCTGTACCCCCAGTGTCATTATCCTGTACCCCCAGTGCCATTATCCTGTACCCCCAGTGTCATCATCCTGTACCCCCCCCCCCCCAGTGCCATTATCCTGTACCCCCAGTGTCATTATCCTGCACCAACAGTGTCATTATCCTGCACCCCCAGTGTCATTATCCTGTACCGTCAGTGTCATTATCCTGTACCCCCAGTGTCATTATCCTGTACCCCCAGTGTCATTATCCTGTACCCCCAGTGTCATTATCCTGTACCCCCAGTGTCATTATCCTGTACCCCCAGTGTCATTATCCTGCACCAACCAGTGTCATTATCCTGCACCCCAGTGTCATTATCCTGTACCCCAGTGTCATTATCCTGTACCCCAGTGTCATTATCCTGTACCCCCAGTGTCATTATCCTGTACCCTCAGTGTCATTATCCTGTACCCCCAGTGTCATTATCCTGTACCCCCAGTGTCATTATCCTGTACCCCCAGTGTCATTATCCTGTACCCCCAGTGTCATTATCCTGTACCCCCAGTGTCATTATCCTGTACCCCCAGTGTCTTTATCCTGTACCGTCTACTCAGTGTCATTATCCTGTACCCCCAGTGTCATTATCCTGTACCCCCAGTGTCATTATCCTGCACCCCCAGTGTCATTATCCTGTACCCCCAGTGTCTTTATCCTGTACCCCCAGTGTCTTTATCCTGTATCCCCAGTGTCTTTATCCTGTACCCACAGTGTCATTATCCTGTACCCCCAGTGTCAGTGTCATTATCCTGTACCCCCAGTGTCTTTATCCTGTACCCTCAGTGTCATTATCCTGTACCCCCAGTGTCATTATCCTGTACCCCCAGTGTCATTATCCTGTACCCCAGTGTCTTTATCCTGTACCCTCAGTGTCATTATCCTGTACCCCCAGTGTCATTATCCTGTATCCCCAGTGTCATTATCCTGTACCCCCAGTGTCATTATCCTGTACCCCCAGTGTCTTTATCCTGTACCCCCAGTGTCTTTATCCTGTACCCCCAGTGTCATTATCCTGTACCCAGAGCTGTGGACCCGAGTGTCTCCTTTCCCCTTGTGTCTCATCAGCAGATCGGTGTGTCCTGACAGTGTGTATGGAGCGAGCAGCAGCCCAGCACCGGCTCCGCACGGACTGTATTACTTAGGCCTGTACAGGGGAGGGGGCTGCGGCTAAATATCAGCTCTTAAAACTCCACTGAAACTTGGGATTTTTTTCCATTCTTCGCACACAAAGAAACTTCCAGAAGGGATTAATTTTAGCATATTAAGTGGTGAAAATTAAAGGGCGGGTAAATAAAGTGTCACCTGGGGAAACGTCGGCCATGTTATGTCAGAAGTCGACAGGATCTGGAGTGTCAGATAAAAATAAATGTTAATCACGGTAATTACCGCCTCATTACGATCCCATCTCGACGCCTTTCATTAGGTCGGTCCCAATCTTGCTGATTAACAAATTAATGCGCGCTATGAATGTAATTATTTCTGAAGTTTCCGTCCTTCAAACCTTTGCAGCAAGATGGAAAAACTGATACAAGACATCAGACTCCTGACAGGCGGAGGACAGCGCCGGCGGCGCGGACACCACGGGCGGCTGACACCTGCTTCTGTGTAACCCCCACATTGTCTCAGGCTTGGGAATCAGATACAGCAATCACCTTCTTAAAAGAACAAACTTTGCAGTGACTTGAGAATAAATAAATAAATCAGTCTCCTTCCCCTTCTGGCAGCTAAACGTTCAGGCACTTATTAGTTCCCCTGTAGGATTCTCCTTGGCTGTGCTGCCATGGCTTAAGGCCCTGTTACACACTACGATGTCCCAGCAATCCCACCAACAATCAGGATTGCTGGGACATCGCTATCTAATCGCTGGTGGGCTGTCACACAGGCAGACTCGCCATCGACCAGCGAGAATGCTGGTAACCAGGGTACAAAGCGGGTAACTAAGCAGAGCGCTGCGCTTAGTTACCCGCTGTTTACCCTGGTTACCAGCTCCCAGCACTTGCTGTGCGGCGCTGGGAGGTCGTTCATTATTGGTGTCCCGCTGTCACACATGCCGATGCTGGCCGCCCAGCGGGAGACCAACAATAAAATAATGGTCCTGGCCATTCTTTCACAATCAACGATCTTATCGTTGGTCATTGATACGTGTCACACGCAACGATGTAGTTTCGACGCCACTGTAACGTCACAAAACCGGTGACGTTGCAACGATATCGTTAACGATATCGTAGTGTGACGGGGCCTTTACCTAAGAAGCAGGCTAAAAGTGATTTCTATTGGCTGTCTCCTCCAGCATTTTGCTCATTAGGTGGAGATGACTGAGCGTGTGTGTCCTCCAGCACTGAGCTCATTAGGAAGAGGTGACTGAGCATGTGTGTCCTCAAGCACTCAGCTCATTAGGTGGAGGTGACTGAACGTGTGTATCTTCCAGGACTTGGCCCATTAGGAGGAGGTGACTGAGCGTGTGTGTCCTCCAGCACTCAGCCCAATAGGTGGAGGTGAACGAACTTATGTGTCCTACAATACTGAGCTTATTAGGAGGAGGTGGCTGAGCATGTGTGTCCTCAAGCACTTGGATCATTAGGTGGTGGTCGCTAAGCATGTGTGTCCTCCAGCACTCAGCTCATTAGGTGGAGGTGACTGAGCGTCTGTATCCTCCAGGACTTGGCCCATTAGGAGGAGGTGACTGAGCGTGTGTGTCCTCCAGCACTGAGCTCATTAGGAGAGGTGACTGTGCGTGTGTGTCCTCCAGCACTCGGCTCACTAGAAGGAGGCGACCGAGCATGTGTGTCCTCCAGCATTCAGCTCAATAGGTGTAGGTGAACGAACTTATGTGTCCTACAATACTGAGCTTATTAGGAGGAGGTGGCTGAGCATGTATGCCCTCCATTACTCGTCCCATTAGGAGGAGGTGACAGAGCATGTGTGTCCTCCAAGATACTGCCCATTACGAGAAGGTGACTTAGCATGTGTGTCCTCCAGCACTGAACTCATTAGGAGGAGGTGACTGAGCATGTGTGTCCTCCAGCACTTGGCTCATTAGGTAAAGGTGACCGAGCATGTGTGTCCTCCAGCACTTGGCTCATTAGGTGGTAGTCGCTGAGCATGTGTGTCCTCCAGCACTCAGCTCATTAGGTGGAGGTGACTGAGCGTCTGTATCTTCCAGGACTCGACCCATTAGGAGGAGGTAACTGAGCATGTGTGTCCTCCAGCATTTGGCTCATTAGAAGGAGGCGACTCAGCATGTGTGTCCTCCAGCAATCAGCTCATTAGGTGGAGGTGACTCAGCATGTGTGTCCTCCAGCACTTGGCTCATTAGGTGGAGATGAATGAGCATGTGTGTCCTCCAGCACTGAGTTCATTAGGTGGAGGTGACTGAGCGTGTGTCCTCCAGCACTCCGCTCATTAGGTGGAGTGACTGAGTGTGTGTCCTCCAGCACTTGGCTCATTAGGAGGAGGTGACTGAGAATGTGTGTCCTCCAGCAATGGGCTCATTAGGTGGAGGTGACTGAGCGTGTGTGTCCTTCAGCACTCAGCTCATTAGGTGGAGGTGACTGAGTGTGTGTGTCCACCAGCACAGATTTATTGTTGGAATCCAAGGCAGCACAGAGTATTTCAGGAGAAGTATATGCTGATATATTAGCAAGAATTGGGCTGCAAGTGACAGCACAGAGTATTTCAGAAGAAGTGGATCAGTAGTTGTTGGGGCCACAGCTTTTGCCCCAAGACTTTATGCTGTAGGACAACATTACCCAGGAGCACATGGCACAGCCCCGGCCAGGAGATGGGAGCCCCGGCTTGTGTGATACGTTCACTTCCTCTTAAACACAATTATAATAAACCGGCAATTATAGACTTATATGGCGGCCGGCCTGTGGATGTGGGGAAGACGGAACGTTCTTCAAATTAGTTCTTAATTGCAGTTTATAATTCTGGATAATGAGTTGTCAAAATGAGCTAAAGCGCCAGCACCAAGCGGTACACAATGCCCGCTGATTGCATCCAGCAAGACGGGTTATTACCGAGCGGGGCGACGTCAGCGCCTGCCACACATCAGGGACCGACCGCCAACAGCATCAGTGTCAGTGTGTTCAGGCCCCGAGCGTATAGACATCAGCGTAGCCAGGCCCCGAGCGTGCAGATACAAGCAAAACATTAGACAATGCACCTCAGCTGCTGCGAAACATAATACTATGCACCTCAGCTGCTGCAAAACCTCATACTATGCACCTCAGCTGCTGTGAAACATAATACTATGCACTTCAACTGCTGTGAAACCACGTACTATGCACCTCAGCTGCTGTGAAACATAATACTATGCACCTCAACTGCTGCAAAATCTCGTACTATGCACCTCAGCTGCTGCGAAACCTCATACTATGCACCTCAGCTGCTGTGAAACATAATACTATGCACTTCAACTGCTGTGAAACCACGTACTATGCACCTCAGCTGCTGTGAAACATAATACTATGCACCTCAACTGCTGCAAAATCTCATACTATGCACCTCAGCTGCTGCAAAACTTCATACTATGCACCTCGGCTGCTGCAAAACGTCATACTATGCACCTCAGCTGCTGTGAAACCTCATACTATGCACCTCAGCTGCTGCAAAACTTCATACTATGCACCTCAGCTGCTGCAAAACTTCATACTATGCACCTCAGCTGCTGCGAAACCTCATACTATGCACCTCAGCTGCTGTGAAACATAATACTATGCACTTCAACTGCTGTGAAACCACGTACTATGCACCTCAGCTGCTGTGAAACATAATACTATGCACCTCAACTGCTGCAAAATCTCGTACTATGCACCTCAGCTGCTGCGAAACCTCATACTATGCACCTCAGCTGCTGTGAAACATAATACTATGCACTTCAACTGCTGCGAAACCACGTACTATGCACCTCAGCTGCTGTGAAACATAATACTATGCACCTCAACTGCTGCAAAATCTCGTACTATGCACCTCAGCTGCTGCAAAACTTCATACTATGCACCTCAGCTGCTGCAAAACGTCATACTATGCACCTCAGCTGCTGTGAAACCTCATACTATGCACCTCAGCTGCTGTGACACATAATACTATGCACCTCAACTGCTGCAAAACCTCGTACTATGCACCTCACCTGCTGCGAAATGTCATACTATGCACCTCAGATGCTGCAAAACCTCATAAAATGCACCTCAGCTGCTGTGAAACCCCGTACTATGCACCTCAGATGCTGCAAATCATAATACTATGCACCACAGCTGCTGTGAAACCTCACATCATGCACCTCACCTGCTGCGAAATTTCGTACTATGCACCTTAGCTGCTGTAAAACCTCATAAAATGCACCCCAGCTATTGTGAAACCTCATACTATGCACCTCAGATGCTGCAAATCATAATCCCGTACTATGCACCTCAGCTGGTGCAAAACCCTGTACTATGCACCTCAGCTGGTGAAAATCCTCATAATATACATCTCAGCTGCTGCGTAACCTCATACTATCTACCTCAGTTGCTGTGAAATCTCCTACTCTCCACCACAACTGCTGTAAAACATTATACTATGCACTTCAGCTGCTCTGAAACATTATACTATTTACCTCAGCTGCTGCGAAATCTTGTACTATGCACCTCAACTGCTGTAAAACCTCATAATACACACAAAAGTAACTAAGACCAAAATCTTCCATTTTTTTTTAAATTATAAGGACGTGAGACCCAAAGTGCATTACAAGTTGCAGAATTGTGCGATGATTGCTCTTCATTTACCTACGGCCGGGCCCCCACAATCAGCTGTCAATCACCTGGGCCGGCACTGCACCCTGCACACAGTGATCCTCCGGAGCGCCGCTGCCTGCCCTCCGCTCCCAGCAGCAGCCGGAGGTGAAATTACACTTCAAGATGCATTTTTATTTGCGGGAATGATTTGTTGTGTGCGGCAGCAGCGGCCCGGCGCGGGATAGTAATCATGCATTTATTTAATGTGACCGGCGGTGAGCGATGTGACTGCAGAACACACTGACCCGAAGGATAGAAAGGCAATTTCAGAGCTCGGAAGAAAATGAGAGGCTGCCGCCAATAAGTGCCATGTGCCGTCAGATGTGCGCTGACAGATCGTCTCCTCCAAAGTCACAGACGCCCTCGGCTGCACTTCATCAACACCTCAACACTTAAAGGGAAAGAGAGCCCTGCAAGAGCGCGGACGGGAGGCGAAACGCTGCAATACTGGAAGTGCAGGAGGGCGCGATCATGATTAGATAGCGGTCACCCCACAGTGATCTGTAAGTTATCATCTATATTAAGGTGGACGATTGGAGGGCTATCCCTTTAAGTGGGGACCACCCGGACACTCACCAATTCTGTAGTACCGGTCCAGCTTGTCCCATAGACTTTCATTGTCCGGCCGGGGAGATCGATGCTTTTTAGGGTTCGTAGACTGAACCTGAAAAGAGAAGAGGGAACAAACTTCAGAGAGAGAAGAGACCCTACGATAATGTATATGCACCATAATAAGGAGCAGCCCCCCGCAGATCTCTCTCTTCTGGAAGACGCACAGATCCCATGGATCTATTTCATGGCGTTTTTGCTCCAGAGCTGTAATCAGAATTCTCTGCTGTTTGTCGTTGGACACACATCACACTCAGCTGCTGCTCCCACTATTCACTAATCCTTATTTGCATATTTTTATTTACTTTTGCTGAATATCTCATATGGTTACATTTTTTTTAATTATATTTTTAAGAGAACAAAATCAAAAAGGTTCTCTCTGTGCTCCTGGTGAGACATAAAACTGAGGATGACACATAAGGAGTGCAGACACTGATCCAGCAGGGGCAGCAAGAGAGAATATAGTGTGAAAACGGGTACAAACCACAAGCTCTAAGCCAAGGGGGTATAAGGCTGCAGACCTCGAGCTTTAAGCCAAGGGGACCCGAGGCCGCAGACCCTGAGCTCCTAGAGAAGGGGGCACGAGGCCGCAGATCCCAAGCTCTAAGCCAAGGGGACCCGAGGCCGCAGACCCTGAGCTCCTAGAGAAGGGGGCACGAGGCCGCAGATCCCAAGCTCTAAGCCAAGGGGACCCGAGGCCGCAGACCCTGAGCTCCTAGAGAAGGGGGCACGAGGCCACAGATCCCGAACTCCAAGAGAAGGGGGCACGAGGCCACAGATCCCGAGCTCCAAGAGAAGGGGACACGAGGCCACAGATCCCGAACTCCAAGAGAAGGGGGCACGAGGCCACAGATCCCGAGCTCCAAGAGAAGGGGACACGAGGCCACAGATCCCGAGCTCCAAGAGAAGGGGACACGAGGCCACAGATCCCAAACTCCAAGAGAAGGGGACACGAGGCCACAGATACCGGAGCTCTAAGCCAAGGCGGCATGAGGCCGCAGACCCCGAGATCGAAGAGAAGGGGGCACGAGGCCGCAGACCCCGAGCTCCAGGAGAAGGAGGCACGAGGCCGCAGACCCCCAGCTCCAAGAGAAGGGGGCACGATGCCGTGGACCCAGAGCGCTAAGAGAAGGGGGCAAAAAGCCGCAGACCCCGAGCTCTAAATGAAGGGGGCACGAGGACACAAATCCCGAGCGCTAAGAGAAGGGGGCATGAGGCCTAAGACCCCGAGCTCTAAGCCAAGACGGCATGAGGCCGCAGACCCCGAGATCGAAGAGAAGGGGGCACGAGGCAGCAGACCCCGAGCTCCAGGAGAAGGAGGCACGAGGCCGCAGACCCCCAGCTCCAAGAGAAGGGGGCACGATGCCGTGGACCCCGAGCGCTAAGAGAAGGGGGCATAAAGCCGCAGACCCCGAGCTCTAAATGAAGGGGGCACGAGGACACAAATCCCGAGCGCTAAGAGAAGGGGGCATGAGGCCCAAGACCCAGAGCTCTAACAGAAAGGAGCACAAGGCCGCAGACCCCAAGCTCTAAGCCAAGGGAACACGAGGCCGCAGACCCCGAGCTCCAAGAGAAGGAGGCACGAGGCCGCAGACCCAGAGCTCTAAGAAGGGGGTATGAGGCAGCAGACCCCTAGCTCCAAGATAAAGGAGCATGAGACCACAGACCCTGAGCTCTAAGATGGGGGCATGAGGACGCAGACCCCGAGCTCTAAATGAAGGGGGCATGAGGACACAGATCCCGAGCGCTAAGAGGAGGGGGCATGAGGCCTAAGACCCCGAGCTCTAACTGAAAGGAGCATGAGGCCGCAGACCCCGAGCTTTAAGAGCAGAGGGCACAAGGCCGCAGACCCTGAGCTCTAAGGGGGCACGAGGCCGCAGACCCCGAGCTCTAAGATGGGGGCATGAGGCCGCAGACCCCAAGCTCTAAAAGAAGGGGGCACAAGGCCGCAGACCCCGAGCTCTAAGAAGGGCCATGAGGACATAGATCCCGAGCTCTAACAGAAGGGGACACAAGGCTGCAGACCCCCAGCTCTAAGAGAAGGGGGCACGACACTGTAAACCACCTCAGATTTTCAGGTCCTGAAAGCCCTTAGATATCATTACTTGAGGGGTCAAAGGAGAAATGGAGAAAAAACAAACCTGTCACACCGCCCCCTGCTGGACCTGTGTCTGCTTGTGTGCATTCTGGGAGTTGTAGTGCTTACACCGGGGAAGGCGTGTGTGGATGTGCCTGGAGTATAAAGTTGTGCCACAAATCAATGGAAAAAGCTGAAGCAGAAGAGTCCAGGCTGCAGCTCTGGCTGTGACTGGAGAATATAGGCACAATACAGGAGAAACAATAAAAATCCTGTGCTGCCACCAGATCAGAGCAGATCCCTGCCTCCGTCTGCGCTCGCTGCTAGGAGTGAATTAATATTCCTTCGCGGAGACACTCGCCTAATAAAAATGCAGCGCTTCATTAGCTGTGAAGGAATTAAAGCCTTTCTATTAATATTTTAATTGCCTTTTTAATTTCTGCACAAATCGCAGACAGGCTTCCTAGCAACAAACATCTGACGGCTTAAAGTAAACTTGACTCCGTGCCCGACTCCACCGGCAAATTACAGGAGAAAGCCTGGAACCAATTCAACAAGGTAAAGGCAGCGCCCGCGATCCTCCACTGCACCGAGCGCCATCACGGTGCACCCGGGGACACCGCTGCTACACTCAGGAGCACACATACCTTATACTCTAGTCACATCCAGAGCTGCAGTCATAACTCTGAGAATACATCTCACTACTGCCCTCTACTGGTCAATATACAGCACTGATCCTGAGTTATCTCCTGTATTATACTCCAGAGCTGCACTCACTATTCTGCTGGTGCAGTCACTGTGTACATACATTACATTACTGATCCTGAGTTACCTCCAGAGCTGCACTCACTATTCTGCTGGTGGAGTCACTGTGTACATACATTACATTACTGATCCTTAGTTACCTTCTGTATTATACTCCAGAGCTGCACTCACTATTCTGCTGGTGGAGTCACCGTCTACATACATTACATTACTGATCCTGAGTTACCTCCTGTATTATACTCCAGAGCTGCACTCACTATTCTGCTGGTACAGTCACTGTGTACATACATTACATTACTGATCCTGAGTTACCTCCTGCATTATACTCCAGAGCTGCACTCACTATTCTGCTGGTGCAGTCACCGTCTACATACATTACATTACTGATCCTGAGTTACCTCCTGTATTATACTCCAGAGCTGCACTCACTATTCTGCTGGTGGAGTCACCGTCTACATACATTACATTACTGATCCTGAGTTACCTCCTGTATTATACTCCAGAGCTGCACTCACTATTCTGCTGGTGCAGTCACTGTGTACATACATTACATTACTGATCCTGAGTTACCTCCAGAGCTGCACTCACTATTCTGCTGGTGGAGTCACTGTGTACATACATTACATTACTGATCCTTAGTTATCTCCTGTATTATACTCCAGAGCTGCACTCACTATTCTGCTGGTGCAGTCGCTGTGTACATACATTACATTACTGATCCTGAGTTACCTCCTGTATTATACTCCAGAGCTGCACTCACTATTCTGCTGGTGCAGTCACTGTGTACATACATTACATTACTGATCCTGAGTTACCTCCTGTATTATACTCCAGAGCTGCACTCACTATTCTGCTGGTGCAGTCACTGTGTACATACATTACATTACTGATCCTGAGTTACCTCCTGTATTATACTCCAGAGCTGCACTCACTATTCTGCTGGTACAGTCACTGTGTACATACATTACATTACTGATCCTTAGTTACCTCCTGCATTATACTCCAGAGCTGCACTCACTATTCTGCTGGTGCAGATACTGTGTACATACATTACATTACTGATCCTGAGTTACCTCCTGTATTATACTCCAGAGCTGCACTCACTATTCTGCTGGTGCAGTCACTGTGTACATACATTACATTACTGATCCTGAGTTACCTCCTGTATTATACTCCAGAGCTGCACTCACTATTCTGCTGGTGCAGTCACTGTGTACATACATTACATTACTGATCCTGAATTACCTCCTGTATTATACTCCAGAGCTGCACTCACTATTCTGCTGGTGCAGTCACTGTGTACATACATTACATTACTGATCCTGAATTACCTCCTGTATTATACTCCAGAGCTGCTCTCACTATTCTGCTGGTGCAGTCACTGTGTACATACATTACATTACTGATCCTGAGTTACCTCCTGTATTATACTCCAGAGCTGCTCTCACTATTCTGCTGGTGCAGTCACTGTGTACATACATTACATTACTGATCCTGAATTACCTCCTGTATTATACTCCAGAGCTGCTCTCACTATTCTGCTGGTGCAGTCACTGTGTACATACATTACTGATCCAGAGTTACCTCCTGTATTATACTCCAGGGCTGCACTCACTATTCTGCTGGTGCAGTCACTGTGTACATACATTACATTACTGATCCTGAGTTACCTCCTGTATTATACTCCAGAGCTGCACTCACTATTCTGCTGGTGCAGTCACTGTGTACATACATTACATTACTGATCCTGAGTTACCTCCTGTATTATACTCCAGAGCTGCACTCACTATTCTATGGTGCAGTCACTGTATACATACATTACATTACTGATCCTGAGTTACCTCCTGTATTATACTCCAGAACTGCACTCACTATTCTGCTGGTGGAGTCACTGTGTACATACATTACATTACTGATCCTGTGTTACCTCCTGTATTATACTCCAGAGCTGCACTCACTATTCTGCTGGTGCAGTCACTGTGTACATACATTACATTACTGATCCTGAGTTACCTCCTGTATTATACTCCAGAGCTGCACTCACTATTCTGCTGGTGCAGTCACTGTGTACATACATTACATTACTGATCCTGAGTTGCCTCCTGTATTATACTCCAGAGCTGCACTCACTATTCTGCTGGTGCAGTCACTGTGTACATACATTACATTACTGATCCTGAGTTACCTCCTGTATTATACTCCAGAGCTGCACTCACTATTCTGCTGGTGCAGTCACTGTGTACATACATTACATTACTGATCCTGAGTTACCTCCTGTATTACACTCCAGAGCTGCACTCACTATTCTGCTGGGGATTGATTCTCAATTAAGTACAATATGCTTGGACACTATTGTGATGTATTTGTATTATATAAGGGCCTTGTTTGATAAGACATGGGGGTGAGGGGGCAGCAGATGTATCATGAAAGGTTTTCAGCAGTGATGATGGTGGATATGGAGCAGAGGGGAGCGGAGGCCGCTGGCTGGAGGAGCAGTGTCCTTGTAATGTCTTTCTGCATAGATCTACCCCCATCACCCCCCCACCATCCGTCGACCATTCATCTGAACACAAGGAGCAACCACCATAAAATACAAACTGATAAAACAGCAAACAGAGTTATTATTAGCTCCCCGCAGAGACGCCGCGCTCTGCACTAAAACACAGACATCACTCACCCAGACACATGAATATTAAGTATGAAGAGCAAAGCTGCCGCTGTCCATCAGTCACAGTGACAGCCGCCAGCCAGAGCTGACAGAAGAGGCATCACAAAAGGGCCAGGGTAAAGAGAAAACCAAACCAGATTGAGAAACCAAACAATCCATCTAAAAGGGGTCTCAGGTGTCAAGAATATCTGTATACAGGGAGCTCCCCCTAGTGGTGGACTGCAGACAGGATCTTATCATGTATCTCTGTATACAGGGAGCTCCCCCTAGTGGTGGCTGCAGACAGGATCTTATCATGTATCTCTGTATACAGGGAGCTCCCCCTAGTGGTGGACTGCAGACAGAATCTTATCATGTATCTCTGTATACAGGGAGCTCCCCCTAGCGGTGGCTGCAGACAGGATATTATCGGTATACAGGGAGCTCCACCTAGTGGTGGCTGCAAACAGAATATTATCATGTATCTTTCTATACAGGGAGCTCCCCCTAGTGGTGACTGCAGACAGGATCTTATCTGTATACAGGGAACTCCCCCTAGTGGTGACTGCAGACAGGATCTTATCATGTATCTCTGTATACAAGGAGCTCCCCTAGTGGTGACTGCAGACATGATCTTATCATGTATCTCTGTATACAGGGAGCTCCCCCTAGTGGTGACTGCAGACAGGATCTTATCATGTATCTCTGTATACAGGGAGCTCCCCCTAGTGGTGGCTGCAGACAGGATCATATCATGTATCTCTGTATACAGGGAGCTCCCCCTAGTGTTGGCTGCAGACAGGATATTATCTGTATACAGGGAGCTCCACCTAGTGGTGGCTGCAAACAGAATATTATCATGTATCTCTCTATACAGGGAGCTCCCCCTAGTGGTGACTGCAGACAGGATCTTATCTGTATACAGGGAGCTCCCCCTAGTGGTGACTGCAGACAGCATCTTATCATGTATCTCTGTATACAAGGAGCTCCCCTAGTGGTGACTGCAGACATGATCTTATCATGTATCTCTGTACACAGGGAGCTCCCCTAGTGGTGACTGCAGACATGATCTTATCATGTATCTCTGTATACAGGGAGCTCCCCCTAGTGGTGGCTGCAGACAGGATCTTTTGCATCTCTGTATACAGAGAGCTTTCCCTAGGGGTAACTGCAGAGAGGATATTATTATGTATCGCTGTATATAGGGAGCTCCCCCTAGTGGTGGCTGCAGCCAGGATCTTATTATGTATCTCTGTATACAGGCAGCTCCCCTAGTGGGTAGGTAGGATCTTATCAATTACCTCTGTATACAGGGAGCTCCACCTAGTGGTGATGCAGACAGGATCTTATGTATCTCTGTATACAGGGAGCTCCTCCTAGTGGTGGCTGCAGGCAGGATCTTATCATGTACCTCTGTATACAGGGAGCTCCACCTAGTGATGGCTGCAGGCAGGATTTTATCATGTACCTCTATATACAGGGAGCTCCCCCTAGTGGTGACTGCAGATAGGATCTTATCATGTATCTCTGTATACAGGGAGCTCCTCCTAGTGGTGACTGCAGACAGGACCGTATCATGTATCTCTGTATACAGGGAGCTCTCACTAGTGGTGGCTACAGCCAGGATCTTATGCATCTCTGTATACAGAGACCTCCCTCTAGTGGTGACTGCAGAGAGGATATTATTATGTATGGCTGTATACAGGGAGCTCCCCTAGTGATGACTGCAGACAGGATCTTATCTGTATACAGGGAGCTACCCCTCGTGGTGACTGCAGACAGGATCTTATCATGTATCTCTATATACAGGGAGCTCCCCCTAGTGGTGACTGCAGACAGGATCTTATCATGTATCTCTGTATACAGGGAGCTTCCCCTAGTGGTGACTGCAGACAGGATCTTATCATGTATCTCTGTATACAGGGAGCTCCCCCTAGTGATGACTGCAGACAGGATCTTATCTGTATACAGGGAGCTCCCCCTCGTGGTGACTGCAGACAGGATCTTATCATGTATATCTGTATAGAGGGAGCTCCCCTAGTGGTGACTGCAGACAAGATCTTATCATGTATCTCTGTATACAGGGAGCTCCCCCTAGTGGTGACTGCAGACAGGACCGTATCATGTATCTCTGTATACAGGGATCTCCCTCTAGTGGTGTTTGTCTGAAACACCAGTTTGAATAAACCATCCCTACTGTCTCAGCTGTGGATTTGGATCTCTTTCAATAGAAAGATGTTTAATCCATCATCAGACAGTTTATCTATTAGTAACACTGACAACTTTAAGATTTCAGTAAGAAGAAAAAAAGTCTCTACAAATCCAAGTGTGAGGCTGTCTCTGGCATGAATATGTATGTGGTGTACTCCGGATGTGTAATGTTACAGATGTTCGGATGACGGCAGGATGGTGCGGCCTCAGTCCCCGGAACGATTATAACTTGGCGCTGCGAGGTCGCCGGTGTAATTGAATGTCATATAATTCACACTTTCCCTGGTGCGGCCGCAGGATCCACATCTCCATCCGCGGAGGATTCACACAACATAATTGCTTTGTTGTTGGATAAAATATGATTGTGGAAGATACTTTAATGTTGGACACTTCGATAATGAAGGATGATATGGAAATGATGGATCCTGTTGGGGGACGCGGAGGATAATGATAGTGACCCCCAAAAAACAGGGGGTGGAGAAGTGCACCAATCACGTGATGGGGGAAGCGTAAGGAATCTATTGCACAATGTACCAAAATCTAACAATACTAGATGGAGGCCCAGTGAGATCCCATCGGGAGGGCAGAAATGTCTGAATGGGGGCAGGCTCTGTGGGGCTGGCTGTCCCCCACATCCGCTCCCCCCCCCTGCATTCTGTCCGTGTGCTGTCTCTCCCCATGTGCCGTCTTCTCTCCTCATGTGCTCTCTCCTTTAAGCTGTCTTCCCCTTGTGCGCTCTCCCCATGTGCACTGTCTCCCTCATCTGCGCTCTCTCTCCCCCTCGTATTCTCCCCCATATCCGCTCTTTCCCTCCTGTGCATTTGCCCCGTTTGCTTTCTCCCCCCCTTGTGCTCTCCCCTTTGTGTTGATTCTCTCCCATTTTGCTGTCTTCTCTCTGCGCTCTTTACTCTGATCTCTCTTCCCTCTGTATTTGCTCTCTCCCCCTGCTTCTCCCCTTATGTGATCTCTCCTTTAAGCTGTCTTCTCCTTGTGCGCACTCCCCATCTTTGCCCTATCCTTTCAGCTGTCTCCCGTGTACCTGTCTCTCTCCCTTAGTGCTGTATTCTCCCCTCTTTGCTCTCTTTGTTGAGCTGTCTCTCTCCTGTACGCATTCTTTTTAGCCGTGTTGTCTCACTCCTTTGAACTGTTTCTCCCTCTTGTGTGCTCTCCACCCCTGTGCTGTCTTCTTCCCTTGTGTGCTCTCCTCCCCTGTGCTGTCTTCTTCCCTTGTGTGCTCTCCACCCCTGTGCTGTCTTCTTCCCTTGTTTGCTCTCCACCCCTGTGCTGTCTTCTTCCCTTGTTTGCTCTCCACCCCTGTGCTGTTTTCTTCCCTTGTGTGCTCTTTCCTTTGAGCCCAGGTGTCCAAAGATGGCGGCAGCGTGACCTGATGTGGACATGTGGATTTATGTGGCCGCCATCTTTGGTTACCTGGGTATGCAAAGATTGTGGCACCCGAACCCGCCGTGCATATGCAAAACTTGCTCACACTGCCGCCATCTTTGTCCAAAGAGGGCAGCTACCTTAGTAACTGGGTATACACATGCACACTTACTGAGGCACATGAGAGGAGGACAACCGTATGCCAGAAGTGATGGCAGATGCGACAGGACAATTATGTAAATAGATCCACACTTAAAGGGGAGCTCCATGAATTAAAGGGGTTTCCACAATGCCTTTAAATTCGGCATGGGCGTTCTACGCTAGATCTTACGGCTGGATCAGATGGAATTGGACGCAATGAATAATGATTACAGAATGTATGGCAGCCTTGGACTCCATCTCTGCTTGCTGTCAGTGAAGGGTGTGTGTTACGACTAAATGCAGCAGTGATAAATGCAGGACTTGTCCTATCCTGACAGGTGAAGTACACTCCGCCGCCTCCCCAGCCAAATAAATCCGAACATTCCCTCATTTTCCTGAGCAAGCAAATTCTACAGCGTCCGCCGTAATAGGGGATGTCAGCGAACGGCGACCCGGAGAACCGGCTAGATTAATGGCCTCACCCGCACACCGTGCCCTCTATCAGGGGCGCCAGCTTACAGTTAATATTAAGCAGTGGGGAATGGGGGGCAAGATGAGATCTCAAGTGTCTAAAAGAAGCTTAACAAGATCTAAAAAGAAATGAAAAGGGGAAATCCTCAATAATTCACTGTTAAAAGAAACAATTCACTGGTTTGGTGTTCGGAGCAGTAATCATAATTCTGTCAATCATGGCCAGACGGATTTACTAAATTGTCTCTTTTTAGTTAAATCTACCCAATGTAAGGTACTATTTCATATCAGACCTACATCAATTAAACGGCTCTGCACAAAGCAGTATATATCCAAACAACAACCCAGGAGTCAGGCCCAACGCAAAACACCAATAGTCAATTATATTGAAGTACCAGAGAGGTTATAAATGGAGAACATTAAAATAGACCCAGTACACAACACAGGTAACCCCACTGGTCAAAGCGTCAGGCTAACAATTCATTCCCTGTACACCAGTCACAATAACAACAGTGCATGCATGTACTCACCGATAGGGGAATGTCCACATGGTGCAGCATGTACACACCGATAGGGGAATGTCCAAATGGTGCATACATGTACACACAGATGGAGGAATGTCCACATGGTGCATACATGTACACACAGATGGAGGAATGTCCAAATGGTACATACATGTACACACAGATGGAGGAATGTCCAATGGTGCATACATGTACACACAATGGAGGAATGTCCACATGGTGCACATGTACACACAGATGGGGAATGTCCAACATGGTGTATACATGTACACACTGATAGGAGGAATGTTCACATGGTGCACTACATGTACACACTATGGGGAATGTCCACATGGTGCATACATGTACACACCGATAGGGGAATGTCCACATGGTGCATACATGTACACACCGATAGGGGAATGTCCACATGGTGCATACATGTACACACGATAGGGAATGTCCACATGGTGCATACATGTACACACCGATAGGGGAATGTCCACATGGTGCATACATGTACACACCGATAGGGGAATGTTCACATGGTGCATACATGTACACACGATAGGGGAATGTCCACATGGTGCATACGTGTACACACCGATAGGGAATGTCCACATGGTGCATACATGTACACACCGATAGGGGAATGTCCACATGGTGCATACATGTACACACAGATAGAGGAATGTCCACATGGACAAGGAACAGGCACTGCTGCACCAAAGCCCAAACCAGTGCCATGAAGGGTTAAATTACCTGTGTGTGACCTCACCCCTAGGATGGACAAGCTGTACTTCCAGATTAAATCATTTATTTTACCATATAATTACAGGAAAATGGGAAAATATTTGAAATGCAGTGAAATGGCAAAAAAAGTGCAATTACACATTTGTTTTTTGGACTTTTATTCACAATGTTCACTATATGGTAACACTGACGTGTCACTATGATGTCTAGAGTCAGTACTATATGGTAAACACTGAGGTGTCGGTATGATGTCCTCGGGTCAGTACTATATGGTAAACACTGACGTGTTGGTATGATGTCTCAGTCATTCTATATGGTAACACTGATGTGTCAGTATGATGCCTCAGGTCAGTACTATATGTAACACTGACTGTCAGTATGATGTCTGGGTCAGTACTATATGGTAACACTGATGTGTCAGTATGATGCCTCAGGTCAGTACTATATGATAACACTGACGTGTCAGTATGATGGTCTGGGTCAGTACTATATGGTAACACTGACGTGTCGTATGAGTCTGGGTCAGTACTATATGGCAACCCACTGTCGGTATGATGCCTCGGGTCAGTACTATATGGTAACACTGAGTGTCGGTATGATGCTCGATCATAAATATATGGTAACACTAAATGGGGGGTCTTTGGTATTATGATGTGCCTCAGGTCAGTACTATATGGTAACACTGACGTGTCGGTATGATGCCTCAGGGTCAGTACTATATGGTAACACTGACGTGTCGGTATGATGCCTCGGGTCAGTACTAAGGTAACACTGATGTGTCAGTATGATGCCTCGGGTCAGTACTTATTATCGTGGTAACACATGACCGACGTGTCGGTATTATGTCTCGGGTCAGTACTATATGGTAACACTGACGGTGTCGGTATGATGCCTCGGGTCAGTACTATATGGTAACACTGACGTTCGGTATATGCTCGTCGTCTATGCACTGAGGTATGAGGTCTTGGGTCAGTACTATATGGTAACACTGATGTGTCGGTATGATGCCTCGGGTTGGTACGAATTCGTAGATACCTAACATGTTACCTATCTAGGGGAAACAGAGGACGATAGCTTAGCGACGCCCGTATGTGGGTCTGGCTTGTGCAATTTTTTGCCCGTGGCATTCACTTGGGGGGCTTTTGACAGATTTATTTTAAATAGGGGGGCCGTTTGGCCGTTGGCAGTTACTCGGACTGTTTGGCATAGACGGACGCGTCGGTAAAGAGGAAATTTGAGAATGGTAAAGGGCGGGATACTTTCGTTCTTCTCCTTCCCTTCTCCGCACTAGCTCATGATCCAGACCATCGCTCTCTCCTCATGTTAAAGCTCTTAACAGGAGAATCTCACGTTCTGCTGGGTAATGGTGTACTGTGTAGCCGTGATGTAAAATGCGAGCCCTCCTCAGGTGATCCTTTTATGGGAACAGCCTTATCACAACAACCACTTGAGTGACCTTTACTTCTAGCCTCCCTCCAACCTACTGTGTCACGTATGTATATTACACCACCACTGGCTATGTATAATCATCTTCAGCATCTGGTCATTATCAGCCATCAGGGGCCCACACCCGAGCCTTTACTTACCATCTCATTGCCTGTATCAACCACTGGGCCTCGATTCAGAGAGCTTCTGTCAACCAACCGGGCTGTATAACATGATCCACATGATCCACTGTAAACCCCATACCACATGACGCCGTATTCACACCTCCACCACTGGGCCCTGTATACACCACCACCACCACTGAGCCCTGTATACACCACCACCAGGGCCTGTATACACCACCACTGGACCCTGTATACACCACCACTGGGCCCTGTATACACCACCACTGGGGACTGTATACACCACCACTGGGGCCTGTATACACCACCACTGGGCCCTGTATACACCACCACTGGGCCCTGTATACACCCCTGGGGCTGCTGTATTACCCCTGGGGCTGCTGTATTACCCCTGGGGCTGCTGTATGACCCCTGGGGCTGCTGTATGACCCCTGGGGCTGCTGTATAACCCCTGGGGCTGCTGTATTACCACTGGGGTCTGTATACCACACTGCTGGGGGCTGTATACCTGTGCTGAGGTCCACCCTCGGCTTATACACGAGTCAATAGGTTTTCCCAGGTTTTGGGGCAAAAGTAGGGGGGTCGGCTTATACACGAGTATATACGGGTAGTAATCCTACAATGTCTGCTGGACATGGTATGAGGAGGTTTATGGCTCAGTCAGTACACACTCCGTACTTCATGGTAAGGGGAGGGTTTATGGCTCAGTACGCACTCCATACTTCTTGTTATTAACCAGTTAATGCTCTCTTGTCCACCGCACTGCAGTGTCAAAAGAGGACAACAGCGAGACAAGCAGCAACATGGCATCAGAGAGTCCCTGACCTCGAAATAGAAGATCCTCAGATCCTGGTATTGTGACATAATATTAGGAATAATACTTTTTGCATTTATATTACACTATGAACTCCACAGCACTTTACATACATCATGAACACTGTCCCCATTGGGGCTCACAATGTAAACATCCTATCAGTATGTCTCTGTAGTGTGGTTGGATGAACCTTTTATAGGTCCCCATTAAATTAAATTTACTTTCAAAGTATGTTGACATTTTTATTCCCAGACATATTTCAGGGGGGAAGCGCCGTTTGCCTTACCTGCCTAGGGCACCAAAATGCCTTGTCCCGACACTGTGTTACCTTTATTGTTATCTAAGTGGTGAAAAAAAATACAGAAATTTTTAAAGAAACATAATTGTTCTTTTGCGCCATTTTCCACGCCCGGTATTGTTCTCATTTCTCGGGATCTCGGGCTGTGTGACGGCTTATTTTTTTGCATCCTAAGTGGACATTTCTAACTATATTATTTTTGGTTAATGTGTGGTTTTGATTATGATTTATTTTAAAAATTGCGGTGACCAGAAAAAAAACAACATAATTTTGGCGTTTGGATTTTTTTTCCGTTAGGCAGTTTACAGATCTGATTGACTGATTTTATATTGTGATAGATCGGACATTTGTGATGTGGTGATAAAGATGTGTGCATTATTAACTTTTGTAATAGTTTTATTTTCAATGGGGTAAAAGAGGGATGATTTCAACTTTGCGTTTCTTTTTTCTCCATATTTTTCAAAACCTTTTTTTTTTCTTTCTTTATTTCACCTGGCCCACTAGGGGGCCTCAGTGATGCACAGACCAATCGCTTCTCCTATGTTCAGATGAGCTGCTGCACATCTGAACACAGGAGAATCATCACTTTCTGCTGAGGTAAAAAAATGTGTGTACTGTGTTAGCCAGTAGATAGAAAAATATTAGAATCTGAGCCTCCTCAGTGGTTGATACCTTTTAATGGCGAACAGGCCACTAATCAGAGGACAATAATACAATTGGTTTCTTTCATCTTAGAGTTTTGACTTTACTTTCCTAGCTCCTCTCCCCTCCCTAAGCCTGACTCCGCTTTATGTCACGTATGTAACGTATTTACTACATCATCTCACCCTGCTTATGTATATATGTATGTGTCTTCAGAATTTGTGTCATTATCAGCCTGATGAAGGGGGCCACAGTGTCCCGAAAGCTTGCTTTGCTTACCATCTTTTCAGTTAGCCATTAAAAGGTATCAACCACTGAGGACTCTCAGATTGCAGAGAGCTTCTGGGGTCAACACAGGACCCCGGCTGTCAAGGTAACAGTGGAGGTCCCAATGATCACAACATGAAACCTCCAATACCGACAGGAAACGGCACGATTCCCGCGGAGGTGCTTTGGATCGTGCTGTCAATCACTCCAAAGGGTTAACAGCACCGATCAGATTGCTGATCTAATCGGTGCTCTCAGCTTCACATCTCAGCTGGTGAGATTAGCTGACATGGGTGGGGGAAGATGCGAGATCACATGCCCAAGGGGAGAGACACGGCCAATCGAATATATACAGTCATGGCCAAAGGTTTTGAGAATGACACCAAAATGATATTTTCCCATGATCTGCTGCCCTCTGGTTTTTATTTGTGTTTGTCTGATGTTTATATCACATACAGAAATATAATTGCAATCATATTATGATACTAAAAGATTATATTGACAGTTAGAATGAGTTAATCCAGCAAGTGAATATTTGCAGTGTTGCCCCTTCTTCTTCAGGACCTCTGCAATTCTCCCTGGCTGCTCTCAATCAACTTCTGGAGCAAATCCTGACTGATAGCCGTCCATTCTTCCATTCTTCCATTCTTGCATAATCAATGCTTGCATTTTGCCAGAATTTGTTGGTTTTTGTTTGTCCACCCGTCTCTTGATGATTGACCTCAAGTTCTCAATGGGATTAAGATCTGGGGAGTTTCCAGGCCATGGACCCAAAATCTCTCTGTTTTGTTCCCTGAGCCATTTAGTTATCACCTTTGCTTTATGGCAAGGTGCTCCATCATGCTGGAAAAGGCATTGTTGGGCGCCAAACTGCTCTTGGACGGTTGGGAGAAGTTGCTCTTGGAGGACATTCTGGTACCATTCTTTATTCATGGCTGTTTTTAGGCAAGACTGTGAGTGAGCCGATTCCCTTGGCTGAGAAGCAACCCCACACATGAATGGTTTCAGGATGCTTTACAGTTGGCATGAGACAAGACTGGTGGCAGTGCTCACCTCTTCATCTCCGAATAAGCTGTTTTCCAGATGTCCCAAACAATCGAAAAGGGGATTCATCAGAGAAAATGACTTTACCCCAGTCCTCAGCAGTCCACTCCCTGTACCTTTACCCCAGTCCTCAGCAGTCCACTCCCTGTACCTTTACCCCAGTCCTCAGCAGTCCACTCCCTGTACCTTTACCCCAGTCCTCCACAGTCCACTCCCTGTACCTTTCCCCCAGTCCTCAGCAGTCCACTCCCTGTACCTTTACCCCAGTCCTCAGCAGTCCACTCCCTGTACCTTTACCCCAGTCCTCAGCAGTCCACTCCCTGTACCTTTACCCCAGTCCTCAGCAGTCCACTCCCTGTACCTTTACCCAGTCCTCAGCAGTCCACTCCCTGTACCTTTCCCCCAGTCCTCAGCAGTCCACTCCCTGTACCTTTCCCCCAGTCCTCAGCAGTCCACTCCCTGTACCTTTCCCCCAGTCCTCTGCAGTCCACTCCCTGTACCTTTCCCCAGTCCTCTGCAGTCCACTCCCTGTACCTTTCCCCCAGTCCTCTGCAGTCCACTCCCTGTACCTTTCCCTCAGTCCTCTGCAGTCCACTCCCTGTACCTTTCCCCCAGTCCTCCGCAGTCCACTCCCTGTACCTTTACCCCAGTCCTCAGCAGTCCACTCCCTGTACCTTTACCCCAGTCCTCAGCAGTCCACTCCCTGTACCTTTACCCCAGTCCTCAGCAGTCCACTCCCTGTACCTTTACCCCAGTCCTCTGCAGTCCACTCCCTGTACCTTTACCCCAGTCCTCTGCAGTCCACTCCCTGTACCTTTTGCAGAATATCAGTCGGTCCCTGATGTTTTTTCTGGAGAGAAGTGGCTTCTTTACTGCCCTCCTTGAAAACAGGCCTTGCTCAAAGAGTCTCCGCAGTCTCACAGTGCGTGCAGAAGCACTCACACCAGCCTGCTGCCATTCCTGAGCAAGCTCGGCACTGCTGGTAGTCCCATCCCGCAGCTGAAACAGTTTTAAGATACGGTCCTGGCGCTTGCTGGTCTTTCTGGGCGCCCTGGAGCCTTTTTGACAACAATGTAAGCTCTTTCCTTGAAGTTCTTGATGATGCGATAGATTGTTGACTGAGGTGCAATCTTTCTAGCTGCGATACTCTTCCCTGTTAGGCCATTTTTGTGCAGTGCAATGATGGCTGCACGTGTTTCTTTAGAGATAACCATGGTTAACTGAAGAGAAACAATGATACCAAGCACCAGCCTCCTTTTAAAGTGTCCAGTGGTGTCATTCTTACTTAATCATGACTGATTGATCGCCAGCCCTGTCCTCATCAACATCCACACCTGTGTTAATGGAACAATCAATGAAACAATGTTAGCTGCTCATTTTAAGGCAGGACTGCAATGATGTTGAAATGTGTTTTTGGGGGTTAAAGTTCATTTTCTAGGCACATATTGACTTTGTAAGTAATTGCTGATAAGCTGATCACTCTTTATGACATTCTGGAGTATATGCAAATTGCCATTAGAAAAACTGAAGCAGTAGACTTTGTTAAAATTAATATTTGTATCATTCTCAAAACTTTTGGCCATGACTGTAGACTCCCTTGGTCATGAAGGGGTTCGGTGCAAAGCTCCGGCAATGTTGTGTCCTCTGACCGCTGCAGCCAATCAGGATCCCTAGGTCGGCTGTGGCTCCTCAGTGTTATGAATCTGAACCCCCCCCTTTAAGCACTGGCTTTTCGATGCTCTTTGTCTAATATACATTAATTTCTATGGAGTCAGAATAAAAAAAATACAGGAATGTGCCTCCATCTTATAGAGGGGGCCGTACCCACATGAGACACAACCGCGGGCTCCTAATTACTGGAAGCTGCAGAGAGCGCTGCTCCAGAACAACCGGCCCTGATTAATTCACCCAAGAAATGGACACAGGTCCCAGGAGAAAAGACCCCGCATGTTCAGGAAACAGACAGATCTACATAATCAATGCAGGACGGGCCGACGCAGAGAGAATACACAGATATGTGCTCATACATGTACACTGTGTTATGCCTAATGCAGGGTCAGGGGCCCACGGGGTGGCTGGCAGCAGTCAGGTCAGGCTCAGCTATGGTGTGCGAGCAGTGTGCCCGGGGCAGTGTCACCTAACACCGGGGCTATATTTAGGATATTGATCTTTTCCCTGTTCTTGATCCCACAGGTTCACAAGTAAACAGAACAACCGAATATAACGTCCAACACATGAAGCCTAGAGGACTCAGAAGACCCCAAGAGCAGGAAAAAAAGTGAGGAAACTAAGGATCAAGAGCCACAGAGGGTCACACAATGTATAACAGAGGGTACAGAAAACCTGGGGAAAGGTCACACTTCAGAGGGTAACAGCAGAATAATGAGTGCAGCTCTAGAGGATAATACAGGAGGTAACTCAGGATCAGTAATGTAATGTATGTACACAGTGACTGCACCAGCAGAATAGTGAGTGCAGCTCTGGAGTATAATACAGGAGGTAACTCAGGATCAGTAATGTAATGTATGTACACAGTGACTGCACCAGCAGAATAGTGAGTGCAGCTCTGGAGTATAATACAGGAGCAGTAATGTAATGTATGTACACAGTGACTGCACCAGCAGAATAGTGAGTGCAGCTCTGGAGTAGAATACAGGATCAGTAATGTAATGTATGTACACAGTGACTGCACCAGCAGAATAGTGAGTGCAGCTCTGGAGTATAATACAGGAAGTAATTCAGATCAGTAATGTAATGTATGTACACAGTGACTCCACCAGCAGAATAGTGAGTGCAGCTCTGGAGTATTAAACAGGAGGTAACTCAGGATCAGTAATGTAATGCATGTACACAGTGACTGCACCAGCAGAATAGTGAGTGCAGCTCTGGAGTATAATAAGGAGGTAACTCAGGATCAGTAATGTAATGTATGTACACAGTGACTGCACTAGCAGAATAGTGAGTGCAGCTCTGGAGTATAATACAGGAGGTAACTCAGGATCAGTAATGTAATGTATGTACACAGTGACTGCACCAGCAGAATAGTGAGTGTAGCTCTGGAGGATAATACAGAAGGTAACTCAGGATCAGTAATGTAATGTATGTATACAGTGACTGCACCAGCAGAATAGTGAGTGCAGCTCTGGAGTATAATACAGAAGGTAACTCAGGATCAGTAATGTAATGTATGTACACAGTGACTGCACCAGCAGAATAGTGAGTGCAGCTCTGGAGTATAATACAGGATGTAACTCGGGATCAGTAATGTAATGTATGTACACAGTGACTCACCACAGAATAGTGAGTGCAGCTCTGGAGTATAATACAGGAGGTAACTCAGGATCAGTAATGTAATGTATGTATACAGTGACTGCACCAGCAGAATAGTGAGTGCAGCTCTGGAGTATAATACAGAAGGTAACTCAGGATCAGTAATGTAATGTATGTACACAGTGACTGCACCAGCAGAATGGTGAGTGCAGCTCTGGAGTATAATACAGGAGGTAACTCAGGATCAGTAATGTAATGTATGTACACAGTGACTGCACCAGCAGAATGGTGAGTACAGCCCTGGAGTATAATACAGGAGGTAACTCAGAATCTGTACAGGATCAGTAATGTAATGTAATGTATGTACACAGTGTCTGCAGCAGCAGAATAGCAAGTACAGCTCTGGAGTATATAATACATAATATACTTTAAGATTAGTACTGTAATGAAAATTATTGTAGACTATACCTATACACAATCTGTCCAGTTCATAATGTTAACTTTTTTCAATAAGCAGCTTTCAATTTGATACATATAATTCTCAGATCTATAGCTATCCCGGGAAACAACCACCAGATCCATAATGGGGACTATCTCGGTAATCATTCCGCTTTCCTAAATTATTACAAAACATGTAAATGAATCATGATATATAATACCTGCGTAGAAATCACCCAAATACTGACACATTGACATCACAACATCACATGCAACATTGTATCACAAGCATTAACATTGCATCACAGGCATTAAGCAGTGTATCACAGGCATTAAACATTGTATCACAGGCATTAAACATTGTAATCACAGGCATTAAGCATTGTATCACAGGCATTAAGCATTGTATCACAGGCATTAAGCATTGTATCACAGGCATTAAACATTGTATCACAGGCATTAAACATTGTATCACAGGCATTAAGCATTGTATCACAGGCATTAAACATTGTATCACAGGCATTAAGCATTGTATCACAGGCATTAAACATTGTATCACAGGCATTAAACATTGTATCACAGCATTATTCAGGAGTTGTCAGCACTCACCTGATCGCAGGTACGAGGGCGACAATGATCCGGCCCTGTCCACCAGCTGCGCCATTTTACTCGACTGCATTGGGACCAACCACAGACGTCTCAACCCAATTTGGCAACAGGTTAGTAGCGGTTAGGGGCAATTACAGTGAAATTAAGGCGTTAGCGGCTGTGTTAGAAGATAAATCCGCAAATGGAAGAGCAGAAGAAGACGAAAGAAGGAGAGAAAAACAAAAATATCACACTGGTGTTAATGACACGCGGGCAAACAGTTCACAAAAAACAAGAGTCCCCTCCCCATCAGGATGCCGTAAAGTGTGGACGCTGCGCGATCATTCCCAGTGATTAGTGGGTTCTGGGATATTCAGGACACTATAGGGCATCTGACGGAATGGGGACACATGCACTTATCTCCAGACCGGTGGAGAGAATCCCGACCAGACCCAAACTATGTCTAAAGATTCATATTTCTCATAAATGTCATGTTAGATTAGTAGATTAAAGAGGCACTCTGGATAAATCTGTGCTATTGCTGATGAAGGCTCCTAGGGGGCGGAGCATGACAGGTATTTGATGTTTTGTATGTCATGCTCCGCCCATGAGGATCTGCTATACACTATATCATTTTCCAGGGTGTTTCTTTATCGTAGGAGTGGTGAATGATTGGTTATTGACCATGTGATTACTTAGAAGTCTGTGGATGAGGGGTGGGGGACACATCAAAACCATAAAGTATGACTCCATGGGTAAGACCAGGTACACACACTTATAGGAGCACTCCAGCTAGATTAATCTGAGAGCTAAGAGGCGGTGACCCAAGGAAAACTAGAAGGCCCTGAATTGGCAGAACACATTGTAGGGACGGGGTACCGCTCGGTACAGTCTGCTCGGTACGGTCCGCTCGGTACAGTCCGCTCGGTACTGTCCGCTCGGACCGGGGTACCGCTCGCTACTGTCCGCTCGGACGGGGGTACCGCTCGGTACTGTCCGCTCGGACGGGGGTACCGCTCGGTACTGTCCGCTCGGACGGGGGTACCGCTCGGTACAGTCCACTCGGACGGGGGTACCGCTCGGTGCTTTCCACTCAGAGGGGGTACCATTTGGTACTTTCTGCTCGGAGGGGGTACCACTCAGTACTTTCTGCTTGGAGGGGTACGTCTTGGTCATAATAAATATGCAATTAAACCCCTATTTCTGAGAAATGACTGAACCGAATAGACTTATGCCCCCGTCACACATAACAAGATCATTAGCGAGATCGTTGTAATGTCACAGGTTTTGTGACGTAACAGCAATCTCGCTAATGATCTCGCTACATGTGACACGTAGCAGCGCTCAGGCCCCTGCTGTGAGACCGCTGATCGTTACAAAGTGCTCTGGGTCATTTTTTGGTCGTTGCGCTCCCGCTGGTAACGCTGCATTGCTGTGTTTGAAAGGGACAACGACCAACTATCTCAATACTACGACCGAGAGTGACAACTCCAAACGACCTCTTATCATTCCGGATCATTGCTGAAGTTGCTGGTGTGATCTGACTGTTTGACTTCTCACCAGCGATCCCAAAGTGACGTACCAGCGATCCCTACAGGTCGTATCGTTATCGGGATCGCTGGTAGGTCGCCAGGTGTGAAGGGACCTTTATTAAACAAATCCTCAGTGGTTTTAGGTTTTCAGCCTCTGGATGCAATCAAGGTTTCCATTCACTGACAGCAAGCAGAAAGCTAAAAACAAGGATGACCTGGATCACAAGTAGGATCAATCATTGATGAGAAAACAAAAGGCTCTTTTAATCACTCTGCTCAATGAATGAGCTCAGTAAACACGCAGAACAATGGACCATACCCCTGTATGTACCCAGCTTACCCCTCTCCCCCCCCTGTGTGTACCCAGTTTACCCCCTGGAGGGGTGGAGGTTAAAAAACAATGGGGTCACTGCAAAATAACTGTGAGATCAGGATCTGATGACCTCTAGAGTCACTGGATCATTGAGAAGAATCATAGGAGAAAGGAATCAGGACTTCTCCCATATTATAATGTAGCAGAGCTGAGTTTCTAAGGGTTTAATCAGTGATTTTACATAGGACTGCAAGACAGAGATAAACGGAGCTCTGCTACATCTGCCAAATACCAGGGGCAGCCTGGCCGTCCTCTTATGTGCACAGATAGATTTCTAAATATAAAACTAACGACAGACGGGCAATAAATCTCACCCCCATTATATTTAACAATGTAAAAATAAAAGATGCAAATTTTGTGCAAAACAAAAATGTGCCAAAATCAGCAACTAAATCTCTGGTAGAAAACCGGACTGAGCGGAATAAACCCCACAAAGTGCATCAGAAGGGGGAGCAACACTGATCACAGGGATCTGAACTCTGCGGGAGGAAAAAGACACAGCCATGGAACAAAGACGTCACAGAGGCGAGATCCTCAGCAATCGGATCACCTGGGGGTCCCAGAGGCGAGATCCTCACCAATCGGATCACCTGGGGGTCCCAGAGGCGAGATCCTCACCAATCGGATCACCTGGGGGTCCCAGAGGCGAGATCCTCACCAATCGGATCACCTGGGGGTCCCAGAGGCGAGATCCTCACCAATCGGATCACCTGGGGGTCCCAGAGGCGAGATCCTCACCAATCGGATCACCTGGGGGTCCCAGAGGCGAGATCCTCACCAATCGTATCACCTGAGGGTCCCAGAGGCGAAATACTCACCAACTGGATCACCTGGGAGTCCCAGAGGCGAGATCCTCACCAATCTGATTACCTGGGGGTCCCAGATGCGAGATCCTCACCAATCGGATCACCTGGGGGTCCCAGAGGCGAGATCCTCACCAATCGGATCACCTGGGGGTCCCAGAGGTGAGATCCTCACCAATCGGATCACCTGGGGGTCCCAGAGGCGAGATCCTCACCAATCTGATTACCTGGGGGTCCCAGAGGCGGGATCTTCACCGCTATGTCCAGTATACGGATAGACGCCGCTATGTCCAGTATACGAATACGGATAGACGCCGCTATGTCCAGTATACGACTACGGATAGACGCCGCTATGTCCAGTATACGAATACGGATAGACGCCGCTATGTCCAGTATACGACTACGGATAGACACCACTATGTCCGGTATAGGATAGACACCACTATGTCCGGTATAGGGATAGTCACCACTATGTCCAGTATACGGATAGACACCACTATGTCCGGTATACGGATAGACACCACTATGTCCGGTATAGGGATAGTCACCACTATGTCCGGTATACGGATAGACACCACTATGTCCGGTATAGGGATAGTCACCACTATGTCCGGTATACGGATAGACACCACTATGTCCGCTATAGGGATAGACACCGCTATGTCCGGTATACGGATAGACACCACTATGTCCGGTATACGGATAGACACCCCTATGTCCGGTATAGGGATAGTCACCACTATGTCCGGTATACGGATAGACACAGCTAATAACAAACACTATGGAAATGGAAACGTGCAATCTACGGCGTTTCCATGGTGATGGTTGCTATGGCTGGTGCTATAATGTAAGATATATAACAATATCTTGGACGAAGGCCGTAAAGCACCATCCACAGAGGACGACACTAGCGAGGGGCGAGATACAGAGAGCATGGCAGCACCAGGGGCCCGTACACCACACACCACACAGGGGACACACGCACCTGAGCGCCTGGACCGGGCCCGCAGCTCCAGAACCTTCCAGCTCACGTCCGCCAGCACCTGAGCCATGTCCGCACTCACCACTATTCTGCCGCTTCCCGGCTTCCGTCCGCGGCGCGCTGCGACGTCACACCCGGAAGTGCAGTGTGTACACACAGACGGCGCTTACCGCCGGGATGGAGGAAGCCGGGCTGCCGCTGCTCCTGCTACTCCTCACCGTGTGCCCGCTCCGGGCCTCCCTGAGGAACGGCACCGGGGACGTGCTGGGGGCGGAGACCCGGGGATGGCTGGCCGCATTCGGGGACTTCAATGCCGACAAACAGACTGACATGTTCATCGTCAGAGGAGGTGAGAGAAGAAGAGTGTCACATACAGAGCTGTGTGAGGAGACTGTCTATAGTGTCACATACAGAGCTGTGTGAGGAGACTGTCTATAGTGTCATACATACAGAACTGTGTGAGGAGACTGTCTATAGTGTCATATATACAGAGCTGTGTGAGTGGACTGTCTATAGTGTCATTTATCTACAGAGCTGTGTGAGGAGACTGTCTATAGTGTCATATATACAGAGCTGTGTGAGGAGACTGTCTATAGTGATTATACAGAGCTGTGTGAGGAGACTGTCTATAAGTGTACATATTACAGATGTGTGTGAATGAGTGTCTATAGTGTCATATATACAGAGCTGTGTGAGGAGACTGTCTATAGTGTCATCATATACAGAGCTGTGTGAGGAGACTGTCTATAGTGTATATATACAGACTGTGTGAGGAGACTGTCTATAGTGTCATATATCTACAGCTGTGTGAGAGACTGTCTATAGGTCATTTATTACAGAGCTGTGTGAGGAGACTGTCTATAGTGTCATATTACAGAGTGTGTGAGGAGACTGTCTTAAGTGTCATATATTACAGAGCTGTGTGAGGAGACTGTCTATAGTGTCATTTATTACAGACTGTGTGAGGAGACTGTCTATAGTGTCATTATCTACAGAATGTTGAGGAGACTGTCTATAGTGTCATATATACAGGATGTTGTGAGGAGACTGTCTAGTAGTCATTTATACTAAGACTGTGTGAGGAGACTGTCTATATGTCATTTATCTACAGAGCTGTGTGAGAGAGTCTATAGTGTCATATATACAGACTGTGTGAGGAGACTGTCTATAGTGTCATATTACAGATGTGTGTGAGGGACTGTCTATAGTGTCATATTACAGAGCTGTGTGAGGAGACTGTTAGTGTCATATATACAGAGCTGTGTGAGGAGACTGTCTATGTGTCATATTAACAGAGCTGTGTGGGGAGAGTCTATAGTGTCAGTATACAGAGACTGTGTAGGAGATGTCTAGTGTGTCATATTACAGACTGTGTGAGGAGACTGTCTTGGATATTAAGTGTAATATGTTAGTGCAATCTAACAGACTGTGTGAGGAGACTGTCTATAGTGTCATATTACAGAGCTGGAGGGACTGTCTATAGTGTCATATATACAGAACTGTGTGAGGAGACTGTCTATAGTGTCATATATTACAGAGCTGTGTGAGGAGACTGTCTAAGTGTCATATCTACAGACTGTGTGAGGAGACTGTCTATAGTTCATTATTACAGAGCTGTGTGAGGAGATGTTCATAGTGCATATACAGAGTGTGAGGAGACTGTCTATAGTGTCATATATAAGACTGTGTGAGGGCTGTCTATATTCAGATTGTAGAGACTGTCTATAGGATAGACTGTCTAGGAGATAGTCTATAGTGCTATGAGAGCTGTTGAGGAATATGTCTATAGTGTCTATATACGAGCTGTGTGAGGATATCTATATGTACATAATAGAGCTGTGTGAGGCTGTCTAAAGTGCATTTACAGATGTGAGGAGCTGTCTATAGTGTCATATATACAGAGCTGTGTGAGGAGACTGTCTATAGTGTCATATTACAGAGCTGTGTAGGAGACTGTCTATAGTGTCAATATACAGAGCTGTGTGAGGAGACTGTCTATAGTGTCATATATACAGAGCTGTTGAGGAGACTGTCTATAGTGTCATATATACAGAGCTGTGTGAGGAGACTGTCTATAGTGTCATTCATATAACAGAGCTGTGTGAGGAGACTGTCTATAGTGTCATTTATCTACAGAGCTGTGGAGGAGACTGTCTATAGTGTCATATATACAGAGCTGTGTGAGGAGACTGTCTATAGTGTCAATATATACAGAGCTGTGTGAGGAGACTGTCTATAGTGTCATATATATACAGAGCTGTGTGAGGAGACTGTCTATAGTGTCACATTACAGAGCTGTGTGAGGAGACTGTCTATAGTGTCAATAATAGCTGGTGAAGAGATGTAGTGCAATACAGTCTTGAGCTGTCTATATTACAACTTAAGACTGTGTGAGGAGTGTCTATACGGTCATTTACTAGACTGTTAAGTGACTTCAAGTGTGTAAACAGAACTTGTGAGATGATGTCTATAGTGTGAGATAACAGAGCTGCGTAGAGTGGAGAACTGTCTATAGTGTCATATCTACAGAAGCTGTGTGAGGAGACTGTCTATAGTGTCATATTATCACGACTGTGATGAGGGACTGTTCTATAGGTCTATATACAGACTGTGATAGGAACTGTCTATGTGTCATTATACAGAGCTGTGTTAAGGATACATAGCATGTTGAGGAGAACTGTCTATAGGTGTCATTTTCTAAAGTGTATGAGAGACTGTCTATGTGAGATACTACAAGTGTGTAGAGACTGTTAAGTGACATTATAGGCTGATGTAGGAGACTGTCTATAGTGTCTATATAGTCATACTAGAACTGTGAGGAATGTCTATAGTGTCATATATACAAGAGCTGTGAGGAGACTGTCTATAGTGTCATATTATACAACTGTGGTGAGGAGACTGTCTATATGTTATATAGAACTTTAGGACGTGTGTGAGGACGACTATAGTGTCATTATACAGAGCTGTGATAGAACGTCTATAGATGTCATATACAGAGGTTGTAGAGACTGTCTTGAGAATGTCTATTTCATAACAGAGCTGTGTGAGGAGACTGTATGTGTCATATATATACAGAGCTGGTGGAGACTGCTATAGTGTCATAAATTAGAAGCTGTTGTAGGATGTCCTATAGGGGTCATAACTAGATCATGTGTGAGGAGCTTATAGTGTCTATCTAAGCTGTTGAGGAGAACTGTCTAAGCTTATTCAATTTGAGTGGTGAGGAACTGTCTATAGTGTCATATATACAGAATGTTGTGAGGAGACTGTTTAGTGGTCAAATACAGATGGTAGGAGACTGTCTATAGTGTCATATATCAGAGCTGTGTGGGGAGTATGTCATTAATAGTGTCATATCTACAGAGCTGTGTGAGGAGACTGTCTATAGTGTCATATATACAGAGCTGTGTGAGGAGACTGTCTATAGTGTCATATATACAGAGCTGTGTGAGGAGACTGTCTATAGTGTCATATATACAGAGCTGTGTGAGGAGACTGTCTATAGTGTCAATATATACAGAGCTGTGTGAGGAGACTGTCTATAGTGTCATATATACAGAGCTGTGTGAGGAGACTGTCTATAGTGTCATATATTACAGAGCTGTGTGAGGAGACTGTCTATAGTGTCATATATTACAGAGCTGTGTGAGGAGACTGTCTATAGTGTCATTATCTACAGAGCTGTGTGAGGAGACTGTCTATAGTGTCATTTATCTACAGAGCTGTGTGAGGAGACTGTCTATAGTGTCATATCTACAGAGCTGTGTGAGGAGACTGTCTATAGTGTCATATTACAGAGCTGTGTGAGGAGACTGTCTATAGTGTCATATACAGAGCTGTGTGAGGAGACTGTCTATAGTGTCATTATACAGAGCTGTGTGAGGAGACTGTCTATAGTGTCATATTACAGAGCTGTGTGAGGAGACTGTCTATAGTGTCATATATCACAGAGCTGTGTGAGGAGACTGTCTATAGTGTCATATATACAGAAGCTGTGTGAGGAGACTGTCTATAGTGTCATATATACAGAGCTGTGTGAGGAGACTGTCTATAGTGTCATATATACAGAGCTGTGTGAGGAGACTGTCTATAGTGTCATATATACAGAGCTGTGTGAGGAGACTGTCTATAGTGTCATATATCTACAGAGCTGTGTGAGGAGTCTGTCTATAGTGTCATATATCTACAGAGCTGTGTGAGGAGACTGTCTATAGTGTCATTTATCTACAGAGCTGTGTGAGGGGAGACTGTCTATAGTGTCATAGCAGTGATGGCGAACCTTTCAGAGGCTGAGTGCCCAAACTGCAACCCCAAACCAAATTATTTATGGTGAAGTGCCAACACGGTAATTCAACCTACCGTATATACTCGTGTATAAGCCGACCCGTGTATAAGCCGACCCCCCTACTTTTGCCCCCAAAAACTGGGAAAACTTATTGACTCGCGTATAAGCCGAGGGTGGACTCCAGCACAGGTATACAACCCCCAGCAGTGAGGTATACAGCAGCCTCCCCAGTGGTAGTATACAGCAGCAGCCCCAGTGGTAGTATACAGCAGCCCCAGAGGTATATGCAGCCCCAGAGGTATATGCAGCCCCAGAGGTATATGCAGCCCCATATGCAGCCCCAGAGGTATATGCAGCCCCAGAGGTATATGCAGCCCCATATGCAGCCCCAGAGGTAAATGCAGCCCCATATGCAGCCCCAGAGGTATATACAGCAGCTGCAGCCCCAGAGGTATATACAGCAGCTGCAGCCCCAGAGGTATATACAGCAGCTGCAGCCCCAGAGGTATATACAGCAGCCGCAGCCCCAGGGCTGTATACAGCCGCAGCCCCAGGGCTGTATACAGGCCCCCCATCAAGTTCCAGGGCCCCCCCCCCTTGCGCGCCAGCCTGTAAAGGAAAATCATACTTGCCAGTGTCCAGTCGCGCCGTCCGCAGCTGCCGACATGACGATCCCGGGCTCCATTCAGCGTCTTCCGGCTTCCGACTTCCTGTGGTCGCGGGCAATGACGTCATTGCCCGCGACTACAGGAAATGCGGAAGACGCTGAATGGAGCCCGGGATCGCGTGTCGGCAGCTGCGGACGGCGCGACTGGACACTGGCAAGTATGATTTTCCTTTACAGGCTGGCGCGCAAGGGGGGGGGGGGGCCCTGGAACTTGATGGGGGGCCTGTATACCTCCGGGGCTGCTGCGGTATTTTTTTAATTTTTTTATATACTCGCGTATAAGCCGAGGGGGACTTTTCAGCCCAAATTTTGGGCTGAAAAACTCGGCTTATACGCGAGTATATACGGTAAATTACAGCAGTAGTCATCACAAGCACTGCACAGGGGGGAGAGCCAGCAGATGCCAACTCTCTTCCCCGTACAGGGCATGTAGTCCTGAAACCCTGATAATCAATTCAATTATTTTAACAATTAATTGATTTTAAACTTTACCTTTGCAGTCTTCTCTTCAGCAATGGTCATCCAGCTCATGTGTATTGCACATTGAAGCTGAGCTCCTCCCGCTGCCCTTTCCAGACACAGCAGGTGGATTGATCTGTATGGAAAAATGCAGAATATTAAACAGATAGGAAATAGATTTTATCATGGAATGCAAGCAAATTTCATACTGAATTCCTGGTCCCTATCTTGTAGTAATATCTCCATCCCGACCCTATTCTTGCATTTAGGTGCTCCATCCTGACCCTCTCCTTGTAGCTATGTGCTCCATCCTTACCCTCTCCTAGTAGTAATGTGCTCCATCCTGACCTTCTCCTTTTAGTAATGTGCTCCATACTGACCTTCTCCTTGTAATAATGTGCTCCATACTGACCTCCTTTTAGTAATGTGCTCCATCCTGACTCTCTCCTTGCAGTTAGGTGCTCCATCCTGACCCTGTCCTTGTAGTAATGTGCTCCATCCTGACCCTGTCCTTGTAGTAATGTGCTCCATTCTGACCATCTCCTTGTAGTAATGTGCTCCATCCTGACCCTCTCCTTGTAGTAATGTACTCCATTCTGACACCCTCCTTGTAGTAATGTGCTCTATTCTGACCATCTCCTTGTACTAATGTGCTCCATCCTGACCCTCTCCTTGCAGTTAGGTTCTCCATCCTTACCCTTTCCTAGTAGTAATGTGCTCCATGCTTACCCTTTCCTAGTAGTAATGTGCTCCATCCTGACCTTCTCCTTTTAGTAATGTGCTCCATCCTGACCCTCTCCTTGTAGTTATGTGTACGATCCCGCCCCGCTCGCCTCCATCCCGCCCCGCTCGCCTCCATCCCACCCTGCTCGCCTCCATCCTGCCCCGCTCGCCCGGCAGTTAGCGATCATGTGATTGATCAGCTGATCGGTTTCCCAGGCAACGACGGGTCCTAAAGGCCTGTAGGACCTAGAAGACAGAGGTGGAGCAAGCCGGCGGACAGGTGAGTATCCTCAATGAAGATTTTTTTACTTTTACTGTGGAGGAGCGGGGGGCCGCGGGGAGCGGAGTATCGCCATATACCATAGTGCTGCTATACATGTACTGTAATGTACCGCCATATACTATAGTGCTGCTATACATGTGCTATAAAATACCACCATATACTATAGTGCAATTGTACATATACTGTAATATACTGCCATATACTATAGTGACTGCTATACATGTGCTATACTGTACCGCCATATACTATAGTGTTACTTTACATGTACTGTATCGCCATATACCATAGTGCTGCTATACATGTACTGTAATGTACCGCCATATACTATAGTGCTGCTATACATGTGCTATAAAATACCACCATATACTATAGTGCAATTGTACATATACTGTAATATACTGCCATATACTATAGTGACTGCTATACATGTGCTATACTGTACTGCCATATACTATAGTGTTACTTTACATGTACTGTATCGCCATATACCATAGTGCTGCTATACATGTAATGTAATGTACCACCATATACTATAGCGCTGCTATACATGTAATGTAATGTACCACCATATACCATAGTGCTGCTATACATGTACTGTAATCTACTGCCATATACCATAGCGCTGCTATACATGTACTGTAATGTACCGCCGTATACTATAGTGCTGCTATACATGTACTGTAATGTACCGCCATATACTATAGTGCTGCTATACATGTGCTGTAATGTACCACCATATACCATAGCGCTGCTATATATATATATATATATATATATATATATATATATATATATATATATATATATATATATATATATGTAGGTCACTCACGTTGACTTAACAAGTTCTGTCAGTTACAGTATGTCAACTACATACATATTCTAGAGTACCTGATGCGGTAGAATCGGGCCACCATCTAGTATATAATATATACAGTGCTGTGTGAGCAGAGTGTCCGTGTCTGTAGTGTCATATATAATATATACAGTTCTGTGTGAGCAGAGGATCCATGTGTGTATTGTCAGATATAATATATACAGTGCTGTGTGAGCAGAGTGTCCGTGTCTGTAGTGTCATATATGATATATACAGTGCTGTGTGAGCAGAGGGTCCGTGTCTGTAGTGTCATATATGATATATACAGTGCTGTGTGAGCAGAGGGTCCGTGTCTGTAGTGTCATATATAATATACAGTGTTGGCCAAAAGTATTGACACCCCTGAGATTCTGTCAGATAATACTCAGTTTCTTCCTGAAAATGATTGCAATCACAAATTCTTTGGTATTATTATCTTCATTTAATTTGTCTTCAATGAAAAAAACACAAAAAGAATTGTCCTAAAGCCATATTGGATATAATTCCACACCAAACATAAAAAAGGGGGTGGACAAAAGTATTGGCACTGTTAGAAAAATCATGTGATGCTTCTCTAATTTGTGTAATTAACAGCACCTGTAACTTACCTGTGGCACCTAACAGGTGTTGGCAATAACTAAATCACACTTGCAGCCAGTTGACATGGATTAAAGTTGACTCAACCTCTGTCCTGTGTCCTTGTGTGTACCACATTGAGCATGGAGAAAAGAAAGAAGACCAAAGAACTGTCTGAGGACTTGAGAAACCAAATTGTGAGGAAGCATGAGCAATCTCAAGGCTACAAGTCCATCTCCAAAGACCTGAATGTTCCTGTGTCTACCGTGCGCAGTGTCATCAAGACATTTAAAGCCCATGGCACTGTGGCTAACCTCCCTAGATGTGGACGGAAAAGAAAAACTGACAAGAGATTTCAACGCAAGATTGTGCGGATGGTGGATAAAGAACCTCGACTCGCATCCAAACAAGTTCAAGCTGCCCTGCAGTCCGAGGGTACAACAGTGTCAACCCGTACTATCCTTCGGCGTCTGAATGAAAAGGGCCTGTATGGTAGGAGACCCAGGAAGACCCCACTTCTTACCCCGAGACATTAAAAAAGCCAGGCTGGAGTTTGCCAAAACTTACCTGAGAAAGCCTAAAAGGTTTTGGAAGAATGTTCTCTCTTTTTGGGCAAAGGCATCAACATAGAGTTTACAGGAGAAAAAAAGAGGCATTCAAAGAAAAGAACACGGTCCCTACAGTCAAACATGGCGGAGGTTCCCTGATGTTTTGGGGTTGCTTTGCTGCCTCTGGCACTGGACTGCTTGACCGTGTGCATGGCATTATGACGTCTGAAGACTACCAACAAATTTTGCAGCATAATGTAGGGCCCAGTGTGAGAAAGCTGGGTCTCCCTCAGAGGTCATGGGTCTTCCAGCAGGACAATGACCCAAAACACACTTCAAAAAGCACTAGAAAATGGTTTGAGAGAAAGCACTGGAGACTTCTAAGGTGGCCCGCAATGAGTCCAGACCTGAATCCCATAGAACACCTGTGGAGAGATCTAAAAATGGCAGTTTGGAGAAGGCACCCTTCAAATATCAGGGACCTGGAGCAGTTTGCCAAAGAAGAATGGTCTAAAATTCCAGCAGAGCATTGTAAGAAACTCATTGATGGTTACCGGAAGCGGTTGATCGCAGTTATTTTGGCTAAAGGTTGTGCAACCAAGTATTAGGCTGAGGGTGCCAATACTTTTGTCTGGCCCATTTTTGGAGTTTTGTGTGAAATGATCAATGTTTTTCTTTTTGCTTCATTCTCTTTTGTGTTTTTTCATTGAAGACAAATTAAATGAAGATAATAATACCAAAGAATTTGTGATTGCAATCATTTTCAGGAAGAAGCTGAGTATTATCTGACAGAATTGCAGTGGTGTCAATACTTTTGGCCAACAGTGTATACAGTGCTGGGTGAGCATATTGTCCGTGTCTGTAGTGTCATACAGTGCCTACAAGTAGTATTCAACCCCCTGCAGATTTAGCTGGTTTGATAAGATGCAAATAAGTAAGGCTGGTTTCACATAACGATTTTGTGCCTGTCCGTGGGATCCGACTTTGAAGGGGGACCCCACGGACAGGCACGGATCCATACTCATCCCTGCAATCGGATGACAAATAGCCATCCGATCTGCAGGATCCGTGTGGATCCTGCGGTCCTCTGTCTCTCCCTACTCCTGCCTCCTCCATCTTCTTCCCTCTCCTTTGCTACTCTGTCCCCCCGCTATTCTTTGCTGTGCCCCCACTATTCTATCCTCATCTATCCCTATCCTGTCCCCTGTCCTCTCCCTGTGTGTAAAAAATTTTTAAAAAACCTCCTCCCGGAGTATACATCACCTGTCACCGGCTCCAACGCTGCACACGATCAGGACTGAAGGACCTGTGATGATGTCAGAGTCACATGACCCGGTCAGCTGTCCGGGTCTCTTACATCATCACAGGCTCTTTTGCCCTGATCGTGTGCAGCGTTGGAGCCAGTGACAGGTGATGTATACTCCGGGAGGAGGTTTTTTTATTTTTTTACACACAGGGAGAGGACAGGGGACAGGATAGGGATAGATGAGGATAGAATAGCGGGGGACACAAAATAGAATAGCGGGGGCACAGCATATAGAATAGGAGAGGGAAGAAGATTGAGGAGGCAGGAGTAGGGAGAGACAGGGGATACGGAGCAGACATCGGATCCGAGGTGAGCTCGGATCCGATGTCCATAGGCTCCCATGTTGTGGGCCCTCGGAACAGCCTCGGATCAGCAGTGATCCGAGGCTGTCCGATGTGAGTCACGGACACAAAATCGTAGCAGGCTACGATTTTGTGCCCGTGATTACATCGGATGGGATCGGATGGTGCCAAAATCGGATGCTAATAGTGGCACATCCGATCCCATCCGATTCCCATAGGGGAACATTGGGTCCGATTTCGGATCCGATTGTATCCGTTTTGGAACTGATACAATCGGATGACCGAAAATCGTTATGTGAAAGCAGCCTTAGAGCCTTCAAACTGCAAACGAGAGTATGATTTATTAACAGAAGCATAAATCTTACAAACCAAAAAGTTATGTTGCTCAGTTCAATTTTAATAAATTTTAAACATAAAAGTGTGGGTCAATTATTATTCAACCCCTAGGTTTAATATTTTGTGGAATAACCCTTGTTTGCAATTACAGCTAATAATCGTCTTTTATAAGACCTGATCAGGCTGGCACATGTCTCTGGAGTTATCTTGGCCCACTCCTCCATGCAGATCTTCTCCAAGTTATCTAGGTTCTTTGGGTGTCTCATGTGGACTTTAATCTTGAGCTCCTTCCACAAGTTTTCAATTGGGTTAAGGTCAGGAGACTGACTAGGCCACTCAATCACTTTGATTTTTTCCCTCTTGAACCAGGCCTTGGTTTTCTTGGCTGTGTGCTTTGGGTCGTTGTCTTGTTGGAAGATGAAATTACGACCCATCTTAAGATCCTTGATGGAGGGGCGGAGGTTCTTGGCCAAAATCTCCAGGTAGGCCGTGCTATCCATCTTCCCATGGATGCGGACCAGATGGCCAGGCCCCTTGGCTGAGAAACAGCCCCACAGCATGATGCTGCCACCACCATGCTTGACTGTAGGGATGGTATTCTTGGGGTCGTATGCAGTGCCATCCAGTCTCCAAACGTCACGTGTGTGGTTGGCACCAAAGATCTCGATCTTGGTCTCATCAGACCATAGAACCTTGAACCAGTCTGTCTCAGAGTCCTCCAAGTGATCATGAGCAAACTGTAGACGAGCCTTGACATGACGCTTTGAAAGTAAAGGTACCTTACGGGCTCGTCTGGAACGGAGACCATTACGGTGGAGTACGTTACTTATGGTATTGACTGAAACCAATGTCCCCACTGCCATGAGATATTCCCGGAGCTCCTTCCTTGTTGTCCTTGGGTTAGCCTTGACTCTTCGGACAAGCCTGGCCTCGGCACGGGAGGAAACTTTCAAAGGCTGTCCAGGCCGTGGAAGGCTAACAGTAGTTCCATAAGCCTTCCACTTCCGGATGATGCTCCCAGCAGTGGAGACAGGTAGGCCCAACTCCTTGGAAAGGGTTTTGTACCCCTTGCCAGCCTTGTGACCCTCCACGATCTTGTCTCTGATGGCCTTGGAATGCTCCTTTTTCTTTCCCATGTTGACCATGTATGAGTGCTGTTCACAAGTTTGGGGAGGGTCTTAAATAGTCAGAAAAGGCTGGCAAAAGAGATAACTAATCCACACGTGAAGCTCATTGTTCTTTGTGCCTGAAGTACTTCTTAATACTTTAGGGGGACCAAACAGAATGCTGGTGGTTTGAGGGGTTGAATAATAAATGACCCTCTGAATTAACTTTTAACGCTTTAAAAAAAAAAAAAAAATCTTTTTGGCTGCAGTGCATTTCCCACTTCCAGGCTGATCTACAGTCCAAATGTCACAATGCCAAGTTAATTCCGCATGTGTCAACCACCTAAATCTGCAGGGGGTTGAATACTACTTGTAGGCACTGTATATGATATATACAGTGCTGTGTGAGCAAAGGGTCCGCCTCTGTAGTGTCATATATAATATACACAGTTCTGTGTGAGCAGAGGGTCCGTGTCTGTAGTGTCATATATGATATATACAGTTCTGTGTGAGCAGAGGGTCCGTGTCTGTAGTGTCATATATGATATATACAGTTCTGTGTGAGCAGAGGGTCCGTGTCTGTAGTGTCATATATAATATATACAGTGCTGTGTGAGCAGAGGGTCCGTGTCTGTAGTGTCATATATAATATACACAGTTCTGTGTGAGCAGAGGGTCCGTGTCTGTAGTGTCATATATGATATATACAGTGCTGTGTGAGCAGAGGGTCCGTGTCTGTAGTGTCATATATGATATATACAGTTCTGTGTGAGCAGAGGGTCCGCCTCTGTAGTGTCATATATGATATACACAGTGCTGTGTGAGCAGAGGGTCCGTGTCTGTAGTGCCATATATAATATATACAGTGCTGTGTGAGCAGAGGGTCCGTGTCTGTAGTGTCATATATGATATATACAGTTCTGTGTGAGCAGAGGGTCCGTGTTTGTAGTGTCATATATAATATATACAGTGCTGTGTGAGCAGAGGGTCCGTGTCTGTAGTGTCATATATGATATACAGTGCTGTGTGAGCAGAGGGTCCGTGTCTGTAGTGTCATATATGATATATACAGTGCTGTGTGAGCAGAGGGTCCGTGTCTGTAGTGTCATATATAATATATACAGTGCTGTGTGAGCAGAGGGTCCGTGTCTGTAGTGTCATATACGATATATACAGTTCTGTGTGAGCAGAGGGTCCGTGTCTGTAGTGTCATATATGATATATACAGTTCTGTGTGAGCAAGGGTCCGTGTCTGTAGTGTCATATATGATATATACAGTGCTGTGTGAGCAGAGGGTCCGTGTCTGTAGTGTCATATATGATATATACAGTGCTGTGTGAGCAGAGGGTCCGTGTCTGTAGTGCCATATATGATATATACAGTGCTGTGTGAGCAGAGGGTCCGTGTCTGTAGTGTCATATATGATATATACAGTGCTGTGTGAGCAGAGCGTCCGTGTCTGTAGTGTAATATATGATATACAGTGCTGTGTGAGCAGAGGGTCCGTGTCTGTAGTGTCATATATAATATATACAGTTCTGTGTGAGCAGAGGGTCCGTGTCTGTAGTGTCATATATGATATACAGTGCTGTGTGAGCAGAGGGTCCGTGTCTGTAGTGTCCTATATGATATATACAGTTCTGTGTGAGCAGAGGGTCCGTGTCTGTAGTGTCATATATGATATACACAGTGCTGTGTGAGCAGAGGGTCCGTGTCTGTAGTGTCATATATGATATACACAGTGCTGTGTGAGCAGAGGGTCCGTGTCTGTAGTGTCATATATGATATACACAGTGCTGTGAGCAGTGGGTCCGTGTCTGTAGTGTCATATATGATATATACAGTGCTGTGTGAGCAGAGGGTCCGTGTCTGTAGTGTCATATATAATATATACAGTGCTGTGTGAGCAGAGGGTCCGTGTCTGTAGTGTAATATATGATATATACAGTGCTGTGTGAGCAGTGGGTCCGTGTCTGTAGTGTCATATATGATATATACAGTGCTGTGTGAGCAGAGGGTCCGTGTCTGTAGTGTCATATATGATATACACAGTGCTGTGTGAGCAGAGGGTCCGTGTCTGTAGTGTCATATATGATATACACAGTGCTGTGTGAGCAGTGGGTCCGTGTCTGTAGTGTCATATATGATATATACAGTGCTGTGTGAGCAGTGGGTCCGTGTCTGTAGTGTCATATATGATATATACAGTGATGTGTGAGCAGTGGGTCCGTGTCTGTAGTGTCATATATGATATACACAGTGCTGTGTGAGCAGAGGGTCCGTGTCTGTAGTGTCATATATAATATATACAGTGCTGTGTGAGCAGAGGGTCCGTGTCTGTAGTGTCATATATGATATATACAGTGCTGTGTGAGCAGAGGGTCCGTGTCTGTAGTGTCATATATGATATACACAGTGCTGTGTGAGCAGAGGGTCCGTGTCTGTAGTGTCATATATGATATACACAGTGCTGTGTGAGCAGTGGGTCCGTGTCTGTAGTGTCATATATGATATATACAGTGCTGTGTGAGCAGTGGGTCCGTGTCTGTAGTGTCATATATGATATACACAGTGCTGTGTGAGCAGAGGGTCCGTGTCTGTAGTGTCATATATGATATATACAGTGCTGTGTGAGCAGAGGGTCCGTGTCTGTAGTGTCATATATGATATACAGTGCTGTGTGAGCAGAGGGTCCGTGTCTGTAGTGTCATATATGATATATACAGTGCTGTGTGAGCAGAGGGTCCGTGTCTGTAGTGTCCTATATGATATATACAGTTCTGTGTGAGCAGAGGGTCCGTGTCTGTAGTGTCATATATGATATACACAGTGCTGTGTGAGCAGAGGGTCCGTGTCTGTAGTGTCATATATGATATACACAGTGCTGTGTGAGCAGAGGGTCCGTGTCTGTAGTGTCATATATGATATACACAGTGCTGTGTGAGCAGTGGGTCCGTGTCTGTAGTGTCATATATGATATATACAGTGCTGTGTGAGCAGAGGGTCCGTGTCTGTAGTGTCATATATAATATATACAGTGCTGTGTGAGCAGAGGGTCCGTGTCTGTAGTGTAATATATGATATAACAGTGCTGTGTGAGCAGAGGGTCCGTGTCTGTAGTGTCCATATATGATATATACAGTGCTGTGTGAGCAGAGGGTCCGTGTCTGTAGTGTCATATATGATATATACAGTGCTGTGTGAGCAGAGGGTCCGTGTCTGTAGTGTCATATATAATATATACAGTGCTGTGTGAGCAGAGGGTCCGTGTCTGTAGTGTCCTATATGATATATACAGTGCTGTGTGAGCAGAGGGTCCGTGTCTGTAGTGTCATATATGATATATACAGTGCTGTGTGAGCAGAGGGTCCGTGTCTGTAGTGTCATATATGATATATACAGTGCTGTGTGAGCAGAGGGTCCGTGTCTGTAGTGTCATATATAATATATACAGTGCTGTGTGAGCAGAGGGTCCGTGTCTGTAGTGTCATATATGATATATACAGTGCTGTGTGAGCAGAGGGTCCGTGTCTGTAGTGTCATATATAATATATACAGTGCTGTGTGAGCAGAGGGTCCGTGTCTGTAGTGTCATATATGATATATACAGTGCTGTGTGACTCGGGGCTCATTGCTCTGTCCCACGTGTTAAATGTACCTGACTCTCCGGTTATCACAGGTTGTGTCCCTCTGCCAGTGTTTGTCCCAGTGAACAGGTTTTGGTGCAATGAGCAAATATTTAAATGTTTTTACTTTATACGTGTGAATTTCCTTCAACAACAGATCGTCTTGCAGCTACCCGTCCATTGCTCGTCCACAACTGGCTCAGCACCCATTTGTCTTCAGCTCGCCCAGCACCCACTCATCCTTTGCTTGCCCAGCACCCACCCTTCACTTGCTTGCTCAGCGTCCACTTGTCCACAACTTGCTTGCCCTCACTCTCTCGGCACTCATCCTTTACTTGCCTGGCACCCACTTATCCACAGCTCGCCCGGCACCTACTCATCTCTTGCTTGCCCATCACCCATTTGTCCGCAACTCACTCAGCTCCCACTCATCCCTTGCTTGCCCAGTGACCACCCATCCACAGCTCAAGTAGAGGCAACCCATCTGTAGTTCGCCCGGCAGCCGCTCTTCCTGCATAGGACAAGTCCTGACCCTGGGGTGTTGTGTTTAGGTGTATGTGTTCCCTTTGTCAGCCTGTACTGCCCTCCACTCCCTGCAGTGCCCATTCCTGCTCTGCACCAGGTGGAGGGTGGAGTGTTTGCTTTTTGGGAGGCAAAAATAACAAAGCTTTTAGCACTTGGCAAACAATCTGCAGCTGTGTGACATCACACCCAGCAGCACTGCCATCACACCTCTCCTGGGCCCGGCAATAACCTGCAGTCAGATAATCACCCTGGTGGACACATTCATGTTCCAATCATTTGTGTAGAATTGGGGGGTTGAGACCTCTCCCCCTGCAGGAGGCACAATGACCCCTCTACCTCTGTAATTTTAGTTGTCTGCTGTTCTAGGAAATCCCACAGGTTTAGTGTCTGTCCTCTAATCCTCTAATCTCGGTCTCTTTGTAGCAGATTGTTTATTTTGTATAATGAAAGCAAAATTGTCTTGTAAAGTTGCTTTACACTGCAGCTCTTCTCATTGTGTCATTTCAGGTAATGAGTTAAGGATTTTTCTGGCAGATCTGAAGTCCACGCCATATTTCAGCCCTAAAGTCAAACTCTCATTAGAGTAAGTACAAGGCTGCAGACATCCGGGGAGGATCCAACGCCAATATCACTTATATAATACACACATATTGATAATGTGCCCGCTCTCCTAGACGTCATGTGTGGGCAGGGGTGCACAAACCTTTCTGGTCCAACAGCTGTACTGCCCATGAGTATTTTAACTGCACCATCACCTCTTCATCCGGCTATTACCAGAGTGTACATAGTGATCGGTGCCCCTGACTCACCGTAGCCAGGTCTTCACGTCTCCGGGCGTTGCTTCTCCCGTCACGGTTCCGCGCCCGGTAGCTGTGGGGCCCGGCGGTCAGATCAAAAGGGCTTGACTGAACGGATAAGGGTTAATTCTTTCTTGTCGTGACGCCACCTGCGGGAATTCCGGTGATTCCATCGACGCTGCTTGGGCCTCCGGGGATGTATGGCAGCAAGATGGGACGCTCCCCACAGGATGAGCGGAAGTCCCCGGGGCCAGGATCTGTTCTTGATGTAATATGGCAGCTTCTTAGTACTGTAGGTGTAACTTAACAGTGCGGAAGGAAACACAGACACCAGCGTTCTCTGTAACGGGTCTTTTACTGCAACCGGTAAGGTGGTACAAGGTATACAGTCTTGGGTAACGGACCGGGTGGCCCCAGCAATGACTGGTGTTGATTCAGAGCTCCGCGGTGTTCCTCCTCTCTCTATTCTCTCTAACGGGTTGCCGGAGTTGCCTTAGATTATCAGATCAGGGTACTTGGGAGACTTCTATTTGGAGGTTCTGACTGTATATAAACTGCAGAAGGTCCTGTGTCCCATGGGTGAGTCCCTGCTGGCAAGACAACATAGATGGCAGCGGTGGCGAGATGCCTCTGTGAAGCGGTTCTTCACCCTGGTTTGCAGAGCTGTGTTGAACGACTTGCTCGGCTCGGAACCAGTAATCCTGTGGTGGTTCTTGGGCACGGGTATAATTGGACCCGTTTAGTAAGATGCCCGTGTCCCGGTCTAGGGCACCGATTAATGGCGCCAGCCAGTAAGTGGACTTCAGGGCTGCACGGCACTGTGCAGAGCCCCCTTCTCCTTCATTACATCTTCCCAACTCTCTACTCCTACACACTACTCCTACACACTACTCCTACACTCCTCCCACCAGGACCTGGTTGGCTCTCTATTCTAATGGTGCATGTAGGGTATGAAGCTCTGAATATTAACCATGTCATCACCGAGACAGAGAATATTGCATCTTCAGTCAGGGATGCAATACCCTCCTGTGACGCACTCGTTGCGGGGCGCCACACGCCCTATAACTGAGGACCCTGACACAGAGCACAGAGGGGGCACCCACTCACCCACATAAAGGAGACGGTGGTGGGCGGGCGGCATCGGTGCCATGAGGGTCCTGTTATATCTCTGATTTCTCTGATCTCCTTTTTCCTCCCAGGTCTGAGGGTGCCCTCATCACCAGCGTGGTTCCCGGTGATTACAATGGAGATTCCCAGATGGATGTGCTGCTCACCACTGTGCCCAGTGCCAAGGCCGGAGGCGACTACCCGCTCTCTGTGGTCATCTACTGGGGGCAAAACCAAACTCTCAGTAAGTGCCATACCAGAGGTCATAGCCTAGTGTTCCCCTTCATTATGCCCTCCACTATTCGTGCTACCTGGACAGGGGGGATTGGCATCTCCCCCTGATTGTGCCCTCAATATCCAGCCTCTGATATCACCGATTGTGAATGGTAGATCCTGTGTTATCTACTGTATATAGAGGTGTTATCAGTCATTGTACAGGAGGAGGAGGTGAGCTGTGACATCACCTATTGTGAATGGTGGATCCTGTGTTATCTACTGTATATAGAGGTGTTATCAGTCATTGTACAGGAGGAGGAGGTGAGCTGTGATATCACCTATTGCGAATGGTGGATCCTGTGTTATCTACTGTATATAGAGAGGTGTTATCAGTCATTGTACAGGAGAAGGTGAGCTGTGATATCATCTATTGTGAATGGTGGATCCTGTGTTATCTACTGTATATAGAGGTGTTATCAGTCATTGTACAGGAGGAGGAGGTGAGCTGTGATATCACCTATTGTGAATGGTGGATCCTGTGTTATCTACTGTATTTAGAGGTGTTATCAGTCATTGTACAGGAGGAGGTCAGCTGTGACATCACCTATTGTGAATGGTGGATCCTGTGTTATCTACTGTATATAGAGGTGTTATCAGTCATTGTACAGGAGGAGGAGGTGAGCTGTGACATCACCTATTGTGAATGGTGGATCCTGTGTTATCTACTGTATATAGAGGTGTTATCAGTCATTGTACAGGAGGAGGAGGTGAGCTGTGATATCACCTATTGTGAATGGTGGATCCTGTGTTATCTACTGTATTTAGAGGTGTTATCAGTCATTGTACAGGAGGAGGAGGAGGAGATGAGCTGTGACATCACCTATTGTGAATGGTCCGTTCCTGATGATGCGGCTGATGACTTTGCTGGTTAGATTCAGTGCAGTTGTGAGTTAGAGTCCAGCACTGCAGTTGGAGGCTGTGGCGATCTCTTCTTGCCTACATTGAATAGAAACATCTGACATGGCTAATGATAGCCATGAAGAATATGTATGTTTTTGTTTTTCAGGTATCGATCGCAAGCTGCATCTTAACAACACGTACACTGACGAGCCACACATCATGGAGTAAGTGATCTGCCATTCATCTCTAAATATATTACCTCCACTTCCCCCATTCTGTAGTAAATGTGGCCGACATTGTAGAAATAAAATTAAAGCTTCTCATCTGATTAATTTTGTGTAAAATGCCTTTAATCTGCATCTGATAATACAGAACACGATTGGAGAATATCACAAATTCAGAGAACATCTGGGTTTGGAGATGCTGATCCTGGCTGTTTATCTGTTTAAATGCTGCAGTCAGTAGTGACCCCCTTATGTAGGTGGTTGGATAGAGGGGGCCACATCACTCTCCTTTACTAAATATTTAATAGGTGGAGCTTTGGATGAAAAAAAATGGAAAGATATATTCTCACCAAAACTTTCCTAGGCCATTAAGGATTCTCATAGGTCTCCATAATTCAAAGTAGCTGTTCATCCAGCAACGGTCCTGATCCAATTAATGCCAGATATTTCGCCATTCTCAGGTACTCAGGCTCCAACTGTGCCTGTATCTCAGCCACGTGTTCCCCTCCGTGTCCTGAGCCGTCCCCCAGTATACAGCAGTAAAGGTTGCACCTCATTGCAGTCATCTCCCATGTGTCTGATGTTGTTTATTTTTCTTTTCCTCGTACAGTTTTAATGGAGATATGATTCCCGATGTCTTTGGGGTCCCCACTGGAAGCCAAACACCTCTGATCACATATGGCGGGTAAGAGAGGGTAACATATTAATGTACTGGGGTAGGCACATATATAGGGCCAAACGTACAATCACTGAGATTAGCTAATGGATTTATGTACATACCAATTGTACATAAAAGAGTTACCTCCTGTATTCTACTACAGAGCTGCACTCGCTATTCTTCTGGTGCGTATCACTGTGTACATACATTACATTACTGATCCTGAGTTACATTGTGTATTATACTCCAGAGCTGTACTCACTATTCTTCTCGTGCAATCAATGTGTACGTACTGATCTTGAGTTACCTCCTGTATTATACTCCAGAGCTGCACTGACTATTCTGCTGGTGCAGTCACTGTGCACATATTACATTACTGATCCTGAGTTACCTCATGTATTATACTCCAGAGCTGCACTCACTATTCTGCTGGTGTAGTCACTGTGTACATACATTACATTACTGATCCTGAGTTACCTCCTGTATTGTACTCCAGAGCTGCACTCACTATTCTGCTGGTGCAGTCACTGTGTACATACATTACATTACTGATCCTGAGTTACCTCATGTATTATACTCCAGAGCTGCACTCACTATTCTGCTGGTGCAGTCACTGTGTACATACATTACATTACTGATCCTGTGTTACCTCCTGTATTATACTTCAGAGCTGCACTCACTATTCTGCTGGTGCAGTCACTGTGTACATACATTACAAAATTGATCCTGAGTTACATCCTGTATTATAGTCCAGAGCTGCATTCACTATTCTGCTGGTGCAGTCACTGTGTACGTACATTACATTACTGATCCTGTACTGATCCTGAGTTACCTCCTGTATTCACTCTACTCCAGAGCTGCACTCACTACTCTGCTGGTTCAGATATTACCGTATATCATTACCTTACTCAGTACATTATCAGTACATTACCTTACTTTTCCTTTATTATACACCAGAGCTGCGCTCATTGTTCTGTTGGTGGCCGTTGTGGGATAAGTTTGTATGTAACGTGCCGCCTCTCGGGATTATTCTTGATGTGCTTTTGTGTCATTATGTCATGTTTGCTCTATGTTTCGCAGTCTGATCTCTTTCTCAGCAGATCTTTGCTCTCCGTGTTTCTCTGGCTTGCTTTCCGCCATCTGGCGCTCCGCCTGTTGTTGTGATACGGGGAATATTAGATGCCTCTTGTCGCCCTTAATAAATTCCAGCAAATCTATTTGCTTTTGTGGCAGCGAGGCGGCTGCTCCACGTCCTGTGATGGCTCGTATACAATGCACACGGCCTCCGCTCGTATACAATGCACACAGCCTCCGCTCACACCCCGCTCCTCGGCCGTATTCCCTGGGGCTGCTGTTCTCAGTAACGCGCTGATGATTAAGATGTGATAAGTCAATCAGATCTCACAAGTATGGAAATCCTTCACTCTGAACAACACGACACCGAGCAGTCATCACCCGGCGGTATAAGGTTGATGTGTTATGTGTGATGGCCGTCCATATACATGGGGTCTCCGGACTCCATAAGAATTTTATATGATGTCTGATGGCCGTCCATATACATGGGGCTCTGGATTGTGTAAGGATCCTTTATGATGTGTGATGGTCGTCCATATACATGGGGTCTCCGGGCTCTGTAAGGATCCTGTATGATGTGTGACAGCTGTCCATATACATGGGGTTTCCCTTCTCTAAGGATCCTGTATGATGTTTGATGGCTGTCCATATACATTGGGTCTCCGTGCTCTGTAAGGATCCTGTATCATGTGGGATTGCCGTCCATATACATGGGGTCTCCCTCCCCTAAGGATGCTGTATGAGGGGTGATGGCCATCCATATACATGGGGTTTCCCTTCTCTAAGGATGCTGTATGAGGGGTGATGGCTGTCCATATACATGGGGTCTCCCTTCTCTAAGGATGCTGTATGAGGGGTGATGGTCATCCATATACATGGGGGTCTCCTGGCTCTGTAAGGATCCTGTATGATGTGTGATGGCCGTCCATATACATGGGGTCTCCCTTCTCTAAGGATGCTGTATGATGTGTGATGGCTGTCCATATACATGGGGTCTCCCTCCTCCTGTATGATGTGTGATGGCCGTCCATATATATGGGGTCTCCCTCCTCTGTAAGAATCTTGTGTGATTGTCATCCATATACATGGGGTCTCCTGCCTCTGTAAGGATCTTTTATGATAAGCGATGGCCGTCTATATACATATGGTCTCTGGGCTCTGTAAGGATCCTGTATGATGTGTGATGGCCATCCATATTCAATTGGTCTCCCGCCTCTGTAAGGATCCTGTATGATGTGTGATGGCCGTCCATATACATGGGGTCTCCCTCCTCTGTAAGGATCCTGTATAATGTGTGATTGCCGTCCATATACATGGGGTCTCCGTCCTCTGTAAGGATCCTGTATGATGTGTGATGGCCTTCCATATACATGGGGTCTCCCTCCTCTGTAAGAATCCTGTATGATGTCTGATGGCCGTCCATATACATGGGGTCTCCCGCCTCTGTAAGAATCCTGTATGATGTCTGATGGCCGTCCATATACATGGGGCTCCGGACTGTGTAAGGATCCTTTATGATGTGTGATGGTCGTCCATATACAAGGGGTCTCCGGGCTCTGTAAGGATCCTGTATGATGTCCGTCCATATACATGGGGTCTCTCTCCTCTGTAAGGATCCTATATGATGTGTGATGTTCGGCCATGTACATGGGGTCTCCCGCCTCTGTAAGGATCCTGTATGATGTTTGATGGCTGTCCATATACATTGGGTCCAGGGCCGGTTTTAGGCAAAGTGGGGCCCTGGGCAAAAGGTTAAAGTGGGGCCCTAAATGCTCACACATTGCACCGTCACACTCAGACATTTAGGTTACATTTACAAGCGCTGAGTTCAGACTGGTGAATGAGTGTGGTTTATAATATTCAAGTCATTCAGCGCTTGTTTCTGGCCTTTAACACAGGATGATGAAGAATGATGGTACAGAACAATCACCGGTAGAGCAATCTGTCCTCTACAGTATCATGTTATCGGCAGCACTTCTGCAGTTTGCAGCAGGGAATGTGCTGTCGAGAGCAAGGATTTTTGTTCCTCCATAAACATCCAATCACCTGATGATGAGCCACATTTTGCTCATTTGTTGGGTGATTGCCGACCTGTTTACACCTAGGAACTATTAGTCTGTGCTGCTGGGATTTATATATGTGGATGTTACATACACGCAACACACGGTATGTGACACAAACACTATATATTACACCTATACACCGAGCGCACACACACAGACACACACACATATACACCAACCACACATACATAGACACACACGGTATGTGACACAAACACTATATATTACACCTATACACCGAGCGCACACACACAAACACACACGTATACACCGAGCACACACACACAGACACACACATCCATTCCCATCATTGTCTGTGTCATACAGGACGGCTCATCCAGCGAGAGTCGCTCTTTCTAACCACTTATACTCTGACAAAGAGATGGGGATTGTGAACACATGACTCCTTATATTGATTCAAAATGACCTACAAGTGTTTAACAAATGAGGATTTACAAACTGGAGAGTCAGTAAGAAAAATGTTTCCATAGGATCATCTACTTAAATGTCATCTTTAACAAAATTCTGCTATATTCTTCATATTATAAGAAAAATACATTTGAATTAAGCCCCATCCTGTTGTTCTGGGTCACTAGTGGAAATATTGATCTTAAAGGAGTTGTCCAGAATTCTATAAACATGACTGATTTCTTTTAAAAACAGCGCCACTCCTGTCTACAGGTTGTATGTGATATTGGACCTCATCTTAATTGAAGGGAATGGACCTATGCTGTAATACCACATGTCACCTGTACACAGGGGTGGTGCTGTTTTTGAAAGAATGTAGTAAAGTTTTATTAATCCTGGACATCCCCTTTAATGCCTTGTAAGTTCTGCTTGATAACTGGCTACAAATGTAGGAATTAAAGAGGTCCCCTAACTCTAATGCCATCATGAACATGTGAAGACTGAAGCCTGTGGGGGCGCTCCTGCTGCTATTATACGGCAATTACTAGGATTTTATAACTTTTACCACTGAGCGATTTTTTGTTTTTATTTTTCCCTCCGCTTCTTCCAAGAGCCAGAACTTTTTTATTTCTCCTTCCACATAGCCATACGAGGGCTTGTTTTTTGCGGGATGAGTTGTACTTTTGATTGACATCATTCATTCTACCACAAAATGTACTGGAGAATGAGAACGAAATTCCAAATGCTTTGAAATTGCAAATTAAAAGTGCAAAAAAAAGTGCAATTCCACAATTTTTTTTAGTTTTTTATTCATCATGTTAACTACCGTATATACTCGTGTATAAGCCGACCCGTGTATAAGCCGACCCCCCTACTTTTGCCCCCAAAAACTGGGAAAACTTATTGACTCGCGTATAAGCCGAGGGTGGACTCCAGCACAGGTATACAACCCCCAGCAGTGAGGTATACAGCAGCCTCCCCAGTGGTAGTATACAGCAGCAGCCCCAGTGGTAGTATACAGCAGCCCCAGAGGTATATGCAGCCCCATAGGTATATGCAGCCCCAGAGGTATATGCAGCCCCATATGCAGCCCCAGAGGTATATGCAGCCCCAGAGGTATATGCAGCCCCATATGCAGCCCCAGAGGTATATGCAGGCCCAGAGGTATATGCAGCCCCAGAGGTATATTCAGCCCCAGAGGTATATGCAGGCCCAGAGGTATATGCAGGCCCAGAGGTATATGCAGGCCCAGAGGTATATGCAGGCCCAGAGGTATATGCAGGCCCAGAGGTATATGCAGGCCCAGAGGTATATGCAGGCCCAGAGGTATATGCAGGCCCAGAGGTATATGCAGGCCCAGAGGTATATGCAGCCCCAGAGGTATATGCAGCCCCAGAGGTATATGCAGCCCCATATGCAGCCCCATATGCAGCCCCATAGGTATATACAGCAGCCCTTAGGTAGTATACAGCAGCCGCAGCCCCAGGGCTGTATAAAGCCACAGCCCCGGGGCTGTATACAGCCGCAGCCCCGGGGCTGTATACAGCCGCAGCAACGGAGGTATACAGGCCCCCCATCAAGTTCCAGCCCCCCCCCCCCCCCCCCCCCCTTGCGCGCCAGCCTGTAAAGTAAAATCATACTTACCAGTGTCCTGTCGCGCCGTCCGCAGCTGCCGACACGCGATCCCGGGCTTCAATCCGCGTCTTCCGGCTTCCGACTTCCTGTGGTCGCGGGCAATGACGTAATTGCCCGCGACTACAGGAAATGCGGAAGACGCGGAATGAAGCCGGGGATCGCGTGTCGGCAGCTGCGGACGGCGCGACAGGACACTGGCAAGTATGATTTTCCTTTACAGGCTGGCGCGCAAGGAAGGGGGGGCCCTGGAACTTGATGGGGGGCCTGTATACCTCCGGGCTGCTGCGGTATTTTTTGTATACTCGCGTATAAGCCGAGGGGGGACTTTTCAGCCCAAATTTTGGGCTGAAAAACTCGGCTTATACGCGAGTATATACGGTATATGGTAAAAGTGACTTCATAAGTTGATTATCTAGGCCAGAATAAGAAGATACTGAACATTTTTATTTCAATCATAAAAAAACCCAGAAATTTGTAAAAAAAAAAAAAAAAAAATTTAAATAAATTTGCGTTATTCGCCATTTTCCGAGACCCATGATGTTTTGAATTTTTGAAGATACAGGGCTATGTGAGGCTTACTTTATGTGCCCTGAGCTGACATTTTTACTGATACCATTTTGAGTCAGATACAAAATTTTGATCGCCTTTTATTGCATTGTATTGTAACAACGTAGTGGCCCAAAAAACATAATTCAGGCATTTTTATTTTTTTTCCGTTACGCCATTTACCAATTGGATTAATTTACTTCATATATTGATAGCTTACATTCTTACGAACGCAGCGATTCCAAATATGTGTATTTTTTAATTTTTTTTACTGTTTTATTGCTATTTTCAGTTCAGCTCCTTTGGGGGCCCCTAAGAGAGTGGGGCCCTGGGCAACTTCCCAGTCTGCCCCCCCCCCTAACGCCGGCCCTGATTGGGTCTAAGGGCTCTGTAAGGATTCTGTATGATGTGGGATTGCCGTCCATATACATGGGGTCTCCCTCCTCTGTAAGGATCATGTATGATGTGTGATGGCCATCCATATGGGGCTCCGGACTCTGTAAGGATCCTGTATGATGTGTGATAGCTGTCCATATACATGGGGTATCCCTTCTCTAAGGATACTGTATGAGTGGTGATGGCCATCCATGTACATGGGGTCTACCGCCTCTGTAAGGATCCTGTATAATGTGTGATGGATGTCCATATACATGGGGTCTCCCGCCTCTGTAAGGATCCTGTATAATGTGTGATGGCCGTCCATATACATGGGGTCTCCCTTCTCTAAGGATGCTGTATGAGGGGTGATGGCTGTCCATATACATGGGGTCTCCCTCCTGTATGATGTGTGAGGGCTGTCCATATATATGGGGTCTCCCACCTGTGTAAAGATCCTGTGTATGATGTGTGATTGCTGTCCATATACATGGGGTCTCCCGCCTCTTTAAGGATCCTGTATGATGTGTGGTGGCTGTCCATATACATGGGGTCTCCCGCCTCTGTAAGGATCCTGTATGATGTGTGATGGCCGTCCATATACATGGGGTCTCCCTCCTCTGTAAGGATCTTTTATGATAAGCAATGGCCGTCTATATACATAGGGTCTCCGGGCTCTGTAAGGATCCTGTATGATGTGTGGTGGCTGTCCATATACATGGGGTCTCCCTCCTCTGTAAAGATCCTGTATGATGTGTGATGGCCGTCCATATATATGGGGTCTCCCGCCTCTGTAAGGATCCTGTATGATGTGTGATGGCTGTCCATATATATGGGGTTTCCCGCCTCTGTAAGGATCCTGTATGATGTGTGATGGCCGTCCATATACATGGGGTCTCCCTCCTCTGTAAGGATCTTTTATGATAAGCAATGGCCGTCTATATACATAGGGTCTCCGGGCTCTGTAAGGATCCTGTATGATGTGTGGTGGCTGTCCATATACATGGGGTCTCCCCTCCTCTGTAAGGATCCTGTATGATGTGTATGTTCGTCCATATACATGTGTCTTCCTCCTCTGTAAGGATCATGTATGATGTGTGATGGCCGTCTATATACATGGGGTCTCCCTTCTCTAAGGATGCTGTATGAGGGGTGATGGTCATCCATATACATGGGGTCTCCGGGCTCTGTAAGGATGCTGTATGATGTGTGATGGCCGTCCATATACATGGGGTCTCCCTCCTCTGTAAGGATCTTTTATGATAAGCGATGGCCGTCTATATATATAGGGTCTCCGGGCTCTGTAAAGATCCTGTATGATGTATGATGGCCTTCCATATATATGGGGTGTCCGGGCTCTGTAAGGATGCTGTATGATGTGTGATGGCTGTCCATATACATGGGGTCTCCCTCCTCCTGTATGATGTGTGATGGCCGTCCATGTACATTGGGTCTCCCTCCTCTGTAAGGCTCCTGTATGATGTGTGATGTTCATCCATGTACATGGGGTCTCTCTCCTCGGTAAGGATCCTGTGTTATGTGTGATGACCATCCTTGTATTTGTGGTAATGTTTCCTAAAGATGAATGACTGGGTTTGCTAAAATATATTTTGGGACAAATACAGTCTATAAATCATCCTATATCTTATATGCCATCGCTCTATGACTGGTGGTCCCAGAGCCCCCACAGATCTATTTAGCTTTGTCATCATTTGGGATCGAACATGTCATATCCCTATGGATCATGTCACATTCTTAGAATGTCATTATCATCTTTGGGAGTCCCAGAGGTCGTATATTCGCATATCCTATGTATCATCACTTATGATTGGTGGGTCCCCAGAGGTCACATACTTTTAGATCGTATGTATCATCACTTATGATTGGTGGGGCCCCAGAGGTTGTACACTCACAGATCCTATGTATCATCACCTACGATTATTGAGCCCCAAAGGTCATATACTCACACATCCTACATGCCATCACTTAGGATCTGTGAGTGTACGACCTCTGGGACCCCCACCAATCATATGTGCCACCACTTACAACCTCCCTATGGATCATGTCACATTCTGAGAATGTCATTATCATCTTTTTTGGGTCCCAGAGGTCGTATGTATCACAGATCCTATGTATCGTCGGTTAAGATTGGTGGGTCCCCAGAGGTTACATACTTTTAGATCCTATGTATCATCACTTATGATTGGTGGGCCCCAGAGGTCGTCTACTCACAGATCCTATGTACCATCACTTATGATTGGTGGGCCCCAGAGGTCGTATACTCACAGATCCTAAGCATCATCAATTAGGATCTGTGAGTGTACGACCTCTGGGGCCCCCACCAATCATATGTGCCATCACTTACGACCTTTAGGGCCCCATCAATCATGAGTGATGGCACATAGGATCTGTGAGTGTAGACCTCTGGGGCCCCCACCAATCATATGCTCACAGATCCTATGTGCCATCACTTATGATTGGTGGGGCCCCAGAGGTCGTACACTCACAGATCCTATGTAAGGTGTTACCTTAGGATGGTTTGTCAGCAACTCATTGACAGAAAGCAGAGATCGTGAAAGTGGCAATAAATGAAAACTGAACAGTTTTTTTTTTCTATTTTTAGGAACCTGACGACAACAGGAAACCTGAGTACGACGCGGCCCATGTCTGTGCCCCATTCTCACGCCTTCATAGACCTCACCGGGGACTTCACCGCAGGTGAGACGGGGCGAAACACGGAGCTCAACATGTACCTAGGTTATAGAGGAGGAAAGTAGGGAAAAAAGTGGTCATGATGTACTGCTATGGGGGAGGAATCTGTGTCTGACACTGGGCCCATCCTGGTAAATAGGATACCTATTCTGGTATATATGTCCCTCATCCTGATATATATGTCCCTCATGCTGGTTTATATGGCCCCCCCCCATCCTGATATACATGTGTCCACCCCCCCCCCTCATCCTGGTGTATATGTCCCCCTACCTGGTATATTTGTCCCCCCAATCTGGTACATATTTCCCCGACATTCTGGTATATGTGTGTGTGTCCCCAATCCTGGTGTATATGCTTTCCCCCCAATCCTGGTGTATATGCTTTCCCCCCAATCCTGGTGTATATGCTTCCCCCTCAATCCTGGTGTACATGTCCTGTCCCCCCCATCCTGGTATACATGTCCCCCCCCCCCCCCCAATCCTGGTATACATGTCCCCCTCCCCCCCCCCTCCCCCAATCCTGGTATACATGTCCCTCCCCCCCCCCCCCAATCCTGGCATACATGTCCCCCCCCAATCCTGGTATGCATGTGTTCCATCCCCCCCAATCCTGGTGTGCATGTGTCCCTCCCAATCCTGGTATACATGTGTGGTCCCCCCCAATCCTGGTGTACATGTCCCCCCCCCCAATCCTGGTATACATGTCCCCCCCCAATCCTGGTATACATGACCCCCCCCCCCCCCCAATCCTGGTATACAAGTCCCAACCCCCCAATCCTGGTATACATGCCCATCCCCCCCAATCCTGGTATACATGTTCCAACCCCCCCAATCCTGGTATACATGTCCCCCCCCCAATCCTGGTATACATGTCCCAACCCCCCAATCCTGGTATACATGTCCATCCCCCCCAATCCTGGTATACATGTCCCAACCCCCCCAATCCTGGTATACATGTCCCAACCCCCCCAATCCTGGTATACATGTTCCCCCCCCCAATCCTGGTATACATGTCCCCCCCCCCAATCCTGGTATACATGTCCCAACCCCCCAATCCTGGTATACATGCCCATCCCCCCCAATCCTGGTATACATGTCCCAACCCCCCCAATCCTGGTATACATGTTCCCCACCCAATCCTGGTATACATGTCCCCCCCCCAATCCTGGTATACATGTCCCCCCCCCCCCAATCCTGGTATACATGTCCCCCCCCAATCCTGGTATACATGTCCCCCCCCAATCCTGGTATACATGACCCCCCCAATCCTGGTATACATGACCCCCCCAATCCTGGTATACATGTTCCAACCCCCCAATCCTGGTATACATGTTCCAACCCCCCCAATCCTGGTATACATGTTCCAACCCCCCCAATCCTGGTATACATGTTCCAACCCCCCCAATCCTGGTATACATGTTCCAACCCCCCCAATCCTGGTATCCATGTTCCCCCCCCAATCCTGGTATCCATGTCCCCCCCCCAATCCTGGTATCCATGTCCCCCCCAATCCTGGTATCCATGTCCCCCCCAATCCTGGTATACATGACCCCCCCAATCCTGGTATACATGTTCCCGACCCCCCAATCCTGGTATACATGTTCCGACCCCCCCAATCCTGGTATACATGTTCCGACCCCCCCCAATCCTGGTATACATGTTCCAACCCCCCCCAATCCTGGTATACATGTTCCAACCCCCCCAATCCTGGTATACATGTTCCCCCCCCCAATCCTGGTATCCATGTCATCGTCCCCCATCCTGGTATATATGTTCCCCCCCATTCTGGTATATATGTGGCCCTCCCCATTCTGGTATATATATCTCCCATCCCGGTGTATATGTCCCCTTCCTGGTGTATATACATCCTATTATGCATCTTTTAATACATAATAATATTAAACCACTCTTCTCCCCTTTCCTCAGCTCCCCTGGTGCGCGGCGTCCTTTTCTGATGTCTGTACCTGATTAGGCGTGTAAACTTCGGGTAGCGCATGACATCCATGCCATGCACCCCCAGTCACATGCCGATTTCAGATGCCAGCCAAGCAGATGTTAATGTATAATGAATATTCACTGCTCCCCACTCCCATAAATCACACCCACCTTTCGACTTCAGCATCAGTGAATATCACTGAGCTCGGTATCGAGACGTGAGTGGAATTATAGTCGTCGGGAGCAGTGAATATTTATTATACATTAACAGCTTGAGTAGCTGGCGCCTGATGTCAAGACACTATCATTATACTGGAGTGTCGTCTGCAGTAAGGGGGGCAGTGTTGTGAGTACATGAATTGTAGAGTGATGATGGTGCAGTCACTTTTATGGGGTCTGACTTCTGGGACCCCCACAGATGATGAGCACACAGGGGCTCTATTTGTGACTTTGTTTGTCACCTCTGACTTATAGCCTTGTTGCCCCCTGGCATTTACCTTCTCCCATCATAGGAAACACTGGGACACAGAGCCTGAATCTGCGCTGTGACCCTTGTATATTCAGTATCGAGGGGTCCTGCATGCAGAGTGATGTAATGTCGAAGGTCTGGGGTAGATTATATCCCGTGGGATAAACTATCGCCCCCAGTGGGGCCCCGCTGGTTGTAGTGGTTCAGTGGGTTCGGCGGTGGATATTGCCACCTTCTGTGATCCCCGGGTGATGCGGGAACATAATGCTGCAGCGAGTTAATTATAGAAGTCATGTTTCCATCATTTACATTTCTGGATCCTCGCCGCCCGCTGGCAGCTTCATTACAAACATTAGATTTTACAGCCGCAATCAATGTCCTGTGCGCGGCCGGTGGAGCAGATCGGCGTTGTGTACTGTTTGTGCTGCGCCGGCGTTTTCTGCTCTGTACTTGCTGACGTGTAGAACACGGGAGATGGCGGCAGCCGAGAGCGAAGGTACGAGACAAGCTCCTGCTGGATCAGGGGCTGTGGGTACGGATATAGAGCTGTGATCAACTACAAGGCTAGGACGGGCTTCTCTGCGCCGTTGCGGAGGGGGCGCCGTGTGGCAGGCGCCGTTGCGGGGGGGCACCGTGCGGAGGGGGCGCCGGTTCGGAGGGGGCGCTGTGTGGCAGGCGCCGGTGCGGAGGGGGCGCCGTGTGGAAGGCGCCGGTGCGGAGGGGGTGCCGTGTGCGGAGGGGCGCCGTGTGGCAGGCGACGGTGCGGAGGGGCGCCAGTGCGTCAGGCATCATAGTCCCAGAGGGAGCACCGTGTGGCTGGCTCTGAGGCAGCTGTGGAGAGGGTGCCGTGTAGCAGGGGCTGGGGCAGCTGTGGAGAGGGTGCCGTGTAGCAGGGGCTGGGCAGCTGTGGAGAGGGTGCCGTGTAGCAGGGCAGGGACAGCTGTGGAGAGGGTGCCGTGTAGCAGGGCTGGGCAGCTGTGGAGAGGATGCCGTGTAGCAGGGGCTGGAGTCGGGGTCGACCAGGGCGGAGGGGATGTGAAGCGTTAACATCCTAATGACTGTCTCCAATGAGCTGAGAATTGGCACCAAACCCAAGTTTCTTCACTGTATACAGTGTATCCTCCTAGTGAAATATGGAGGTCGATCTGCACTTGGAAACCATCATCAAGTAGGCTGCCTGCCGGAATGACCCAGCGCCTCTACCGAAGACGTCATTATGGCCGCAAAGCTCAGTATTCAATGTTTGGATATTGGATATTTTGTGACTTTATCGGTTTCCTCCGGATTGTTATTACATTTCGAACGCGAGTCATGTGACATTTAAAGGGTCGAATGATCTGGATATTTCCTTGCATATCTGAGGCTTTTCGCTCACACTATAGTTGCGTTTCCCTCAGGGCTGTGGAGTCGGAGTCGCTGCCCATTTTGGTGGAGTCGGAGTTGGAGTCAGTAGAAAATGTTCCGACTCCTAAAATATATAATGAATTGGGTCTAGTAGTTCAATGCAGAATGTACTGAATATTATCATTATGAATTATTATTATGTTCTATCTAAATATCTTTATTATTATGTCATTATAATGATTAAAGCCTAATGTTACAATTGACCTACAATAATATTATCACTTAAAAACGAGCCATGAATGAAGGAGTCGGAGTCAAAGGAGTTGGAGTCGGAGTCGGAGCCAGGGAAATTCAGGAGTCGGAGTTGGAGTCGGTGGTTTGATTTACCGACTCCACAGCCCTGGTTTCCCTTCTTGTTGATGGTTTCCCGCAGCTCTCTTTTCTCGGCACTGTTGTGCAGCTTTCTCTGTCGGTTTGCGGGGGCGAGGTGACCTCAGCAGAGGAGCAGCACGTCTCCACTCAGTACCGCCCGGCGCAGCGCTGTGTCCTCGCCTGCCGGAGCCCGCAGTCCTTGCATTGTATCAGTCTGCCGCGGCGTTTAATCATTAATGAGCCGGGCACCCGGGATTCTTCTCCGCCTGCTTAGGATTCATCATCGCCTTCCTTCTGGTTAGCAGGAAGCTCCGAATACGAGTTAAGACTTTGGTTCAAATTAGGGGGGATCATAAGTATTTCAAGAGCCCTCCGCTCCCAAAATCACAGCCTCCAATGCTACGTGGCATACTGAACAGGGTCAGCACCTGGGCAAGTGCCGGGGCCCTGGACTGCCGGGGGGGCCCACTCCCATGCTCTGCACTTGCACTTCTTAATCCTCCCCCTGATATCTGTGGGTCCCAGGGAGATGTATGTTTGCCCCTGACAGGGGGCCCCCTGAGCGCTGTTCTACCCCCCCTCCTAACCTGTGCGGCAGACGCTAATCGCAGGATCTGATTGTAGTGAGTCGGCAGCAGATCTCTACCGTGCACCACTATGTTTAGGAAGGAGAGCAGGGGCAACAACGCTCATGGAGCCCCCTGTCAGAGGCAAATACACAGCGCCCAGGGGCTCACAGCTATCGGGGCAGCAGCGCCGGCAGACACACAGTGCACAGGAAGGAGAGGAGGGGGAGAGAAAGGTGCAGGGGAGACAGTGTACAAGGGGAAGACAGGCACAGAGGGAGACGGTGTGTAGGGGAGAGACAGTATACAAGGGGGGAGACAGGAAGGACACAGCGTACAGGGGGTAGACAGCGTACAGGGGGGAGACGGCGCACAGGGGAGAGATGGGCACAGAGAGGAGAGCGACAGTGGTGGGAGATGGGGCCCGCTGAGACTCTTTTTGCCCAGGGCCCGCAAAAAACTGAAGCCGGCCTTGATAATGACATGTCGTTTCCAGTAGATTCCAGTTTTATTATTCCTTTCTGTGCATTAACTATAGCGCCTCTTATGAATGCCATGCAAAAATGGCAGTATAAACAGACACCCCATACTCTGGCCACATCCAAAGAATCTCCATGAATAGCATGCAACGAATGGCAGTATAAACAGGCACCCCATACTCTGGCCACAGCCAAAGCTGCATCAAATTTTTTTAGGACCTTGCATATTGTGGCTGGTTCAGTGTCTGCCACTTTGTGATTACAGAATATGAGAATTTGTTTTTTCTGTCGTTGGTCTCTGAGTCCCGATGTTATTGATGGTCCCCACCCCCGCCGATATTCGGAAATTGGAGATGAGGGGGTGCTCTGGACAGAAACCTAACACGATTATCCCCCTGGAGAGAATTCATCATCGCCATCTCTGATTAGATTGTGTCTCGCTTTTTTACCTTCTAAAGGAATGATCCCAGAATAAATACAATTATCGTGCGCAGCGCGGGGAGCCGAATGTGACTGCTCTTATATGCACGGTATTGTTTCCTTGTTGCCCTTTAAAGAAAAGATTATTTAAAGGGGATGGTGAAACCAGACTGCCCCTATTAAAGGAACTAGCCCCCCTGACAAATAAAGGGCCCGCTGTGTTCACTATAACACACCCTGGTCGGGGTCCGGGAGTCAATATTCCTGTACCGTATATTATTGATGTACCCGCAGGCTGCACAGAATACCGCCAAGGAGTGAGTGCTTAGAGGAAGGAAATGTAATGAAATATTTACAGGAACATGCAAATAAATCCTCATCCAGGATGGTGCAATGGGGAAAGGGCACACTGGTATTATAGCAGTTATATTCTTGTACATAGGGGTCAGTATTATAGTAGTTATATATTGTATATAGGGGCAGTATTATAGTAGTTATATTCTTGTACATAGGAGCAGTATTATAGTAGTTATATTCTTGTGCATAGAGGCAGTATTATAGTAGTTATATTCTTTTACATGGGAGCAGTATAATAGTAGTTATATTCTTGTACATAGGAGCAGTATTATAGTAGTTTTATTCTTGTACATAGGAGCAGTATTATAGTAGTTATATTCTTGTACATAGGGGTCAGTATTATAGTAGTTATATATTGTATATAGGGGGCAGTATTATAGTAGTTATGTTCTTGAACATAGGGAGCAGTATTATAGTAGTTATATTCTTGTAGATAGGAGCAGTATTATAGTAGTTATATTCTTGTACATAGGGGTCAGTATTATAGTAGTTATATTCTTGTATATAGGGGCAGTATTATAGTAGTTATGTTCTTGTACATAGGAGCAGTATTATAGTAGTTATATTCTTGTACATAGGAGCAGTATTATAGTAGTTATATTTTTGTACATAGGGGCAGTATTATAGTAGTTATTCTTGTACATAGGGGCAGTATTATAGTAGTTATGTTCTTGTACATAGGAGCAGTATTATAGTACTTATGTTCTTGTACATAGGGGCAGTATGATAGTAGTTATATTCTTGGACATAGGAGCAGTATTATAGTAGTTATATTCTTGTACATAGATGTAGTATTATAGTAGTTATATTCTTGTACATAGGAGCAGTATTATAGTAGTTATATTCTTGTACATAGGAGCAGTATTATAGTAGTAATATTCTTGTACGCAGTATTATAGTAGTTATATTCTTGTGCATAGGGGCAGTATTATAGTAGTTATATTCTTGTGCATAGAGGCAGTATTTTAGTAGTTATATTCTTTTACATGGGAGCAGTATAATAGTAGTTATATTCTTGTACATAGGAGCAGTATTATAGTAGTTTATATTCTTGTACATAGGAGCAGTATTATAGTAGTTATATTCTTGTACATAGAGGCAGTATTATAGTAGTTATATTCTTGTACATAGGGGCAGTATTATAGTAGTTATATTCTTGTACATAGGGGCAGTATGATAGTAGTTATATTCTTGTACATAGGGGCAGTATTATAGTAGTTATATTCTTGTACATAGGGGCAGTATTATAGTAGTTATATTCTTGTACATAGGAGCAGTATTATAGTAGTTATATTCTTGTACATAGGAGCAGTATTATAGTAGTTATATTCTTGTACATAGGAGCAGTATTATAGTAGTTATATTCTTGTACATAGGGGCAGTATTATAGTAGTTATATTCTTGAACATAGGAGCAGTATTATAGTAGTTATATTCTTGTACATAGGAGCAGTATTATAGTAGTTATATTTTTGTACATAGGGGCAGTATTATAGTAGTTATATTCTTGTATATAGGAGCAGTATTATAGTAGTTATATTCTTGTGCATAGAGGCAGTATTATAGTAGTTATATTCTTGTACATAGGGACAGTATTATAGTAGTTACATTCTTTTACATAGGAGCAGTATAATAGTAGTTATATTCTTGTACATAGGGGGCAGTATTATAGTAGTTATGTTCTTGTACATAGGGGGCAGTATTATAGTAGTTATGTTCTTGTACATAGGAGCAGTATTATAGTAGTTATATTGTTGTACATAGGGGCAGTATTATAGTAGTTATATTCTTGTATATAGGAGCAGTATTATAGTAGTTATATTCTTGTATATAGGAGCAGTATTATAGTAGTTATAATACTGCCCCCTATGTACAAGAATATAACTACTATAATACTGCTCCTATATACAAGAATATAACTACTATAATACTGCTCCTATATACAAGAATATAACTACTATAATACTGCCCCCTATGTACAAGAACATAACTACTATAATACTGCCCCCTATGTACAAGAATATAGTAGTTATGTTCTTGTACATAGGGGGCAGTATTATAGTAGTTATGTTCTTGTACATAGGAGCAGTATTATAGTAGTTATATTCTTGTACATAGGGGCAGTATGATAGTAGTTATATTCTTGGACATAGGAGCAGTATTATAGTAGTTATATTCTTGTACATAGATGTAGTATTATAGTAGTTATATTCTTGTACATAGGAGCAGTATTATAGTAGTTATATTCTTGTACATAGGAGCAGTATTATAGTAGTAATATTCTTGTACGCAGTATTATAGTAGTTATATTCTTGTGCATAGGGGCAGTATTATAGTAGTTATATTCTTGTGCATAGAGGCAGTATTTTAGTAGTTATATTCTTTTACATGGAGCAGTATAATAGTAGTTATATTCTTGTACATAGGAGCAGTATTATAGTAGTTTTATTCTTGTACATAGGAGCAGTATTATAGTAGTTATATTCTTGTACATAGAGGCAGTATTATAGTAGTTATATTCTTGTACATAGGGGCAGTATTATAGTAGTTATATTCTTGTACATAGGGGCAGTATGATAGTAGTTATATTCTTGTACATAGGGCAGTATTATAGTAGTTATATTCTTGTACATAGGGGCAGTATTATAGTAGCTATATTCTTGTACATAGGAGCAGTATTATAGTAGTTATATTCTTGTACATAGGAGCAGTATTATAGTAGTTATATTCTTGTACATAGGAGCAGTATTATAGTAGTTATATTCTTGTACATAGGGGCAGTATTATAGTAGTTATATTCTTGAACATAGGAGCAGTATTATAGTAGTTATATTCTTGTACATAGGAGCAGTATTATAGTAGTTATATTTTTGTACATAGGGGCAGTATTATAGTAGTTATATTCTTGTATATAGGAGCAGTATTATAGTAGTTATATTCTTGTGCATAGAGGCAGTATTATAGTAGTTATATTCTTGTACATAGGGACAGTATTATAGTAGTTACATTCTTTTACATAGGAGCAGTATAATAGTAGTTATATTCTTGTACATAGGGGCAGTATTATAGTAGTTATGTTCTTGTACATAGGGGCAGTATTATAGTAGTTATGTTCTTGTACATAGGAGCAGTATTATAGTATTATATTGTTGTACATAGGGGCAGTATTATAGTAGTTATATTCTTGTATATAGGAGCAGTATTATAGTAGTTATATTCTTGTATATAGGAGCAGTATTATAGTAGTTATAATACTGCCCCCTATGTACAAGAATATAACTACTATAATACTGCTCCTATATACAAGAATATAACTACTATAATACTGCTCCTATATACAAGAATATAACTACTATAATACTGCCCCCTATGTACAAGAACATAACTACTATAATACTGCCCCCTATGTACAAGAATATAGTAGTTATGTTCTTGTACATAGGGGGCAGTATTATAGTAGTTATGTTCTTGTACATAGGAGCAGTATTATAGTAGTTATATTCTTGTACATAGGGGCAGTATTATAGTAGTTATATTCTTGTACATAGGGGCAGTATTATAGTAGTTATATTCTTGTATATAGGGGCAGTATTATAGTAGTTATATTCTTGTATATAGGAGCAGTATTATAGTAGTTATATTCTTGTATATAGGGAGCAGTATAATAGTAGTTATATTCTTGTACATAGGAGCAGTATTATAGTAGTTATATTTTTGTACATAGAGGCAGCATTATAGTAATTATATTCTTGTATATAGGAGCAGTATTATAGTAGTTATTTCTTGTATATAGGGGGCAGTATTATAGTAGTTATATTCTTGTACATAGAGCAGCATTATAGTACTTATATTCTTGTACATAGAGGCAGTATTATAGTAGTTATATTCTTGTACATAGGGGCAGTATTATAGTAGTTATATTCTTGTACATAGAGGCAGTATTATAATAGTTATATTCCTGTACATAGGGGCAGTATTATAGTAGTTATATTCCTGTACATAGGAGCAGTGTTATAGTAGTTATATACCTGTACATAGGAGCAGTGTTATAGTAGTTATATTCTTGTACATAGAGGCTGTATTATAGTAGTTATATTCTTGTACATAGGAGCAGTATTATAGTGGTTATATTCTTGTACATAGGGGCAGTATTATAGTAGTTATACTCTTGTTGATAGGGACAGTATTATAGTAGTTATATTCTTGTACATAAGGGTAAGTATTATAGTAGTTATTCTTGTATATAGAGGCAGTATTATAGTAGTTATATTCTTGTATATAGGAGCAGTATTATAGTAGTTATATTCTTGTATATAGGGGCAGTATTATAGTAGTTATATTCTTGTACATAGAGGCAGCATTATAGTACTTATATTCTTGTACATAGAGGCAGTATTATAGTAGTTATATTCTTGTACATAGGGGCAGTATTATAGTAGTTATATTCTTGTACATAGAGGCAGTATTATAATAGTTATATTCCTGTACATAGGGGCAGTATTATAGTAGTTATATTCCTGTACATAGGAGCAGTGTTATAGTAGTTATATACCTGTACATAGGAGCATGTGTTATAGTAGTTATATTCTTGTACATAGAGGCTGTATTATAGTAGTTATATTCTTGTACATAGGAGCAGTATTATAGTGGTTATATTCTTGTACATAGGGGGCAGTATTATAGTAGTTATACTCTTGTTGATAGGGGACAGTATTATAGTAGTTATATTCTTGTACATAAGGGTAAGTATTATAGTAGTTATTCTTGTATATAGAGGCAGTATTATAGTAGTTCTGTTAGTCTATTTTGTGCTTTTGAACATTTCTATAAATTTGTTTCTTAATTTACGGTTTTGTAATTGGACAATTATAATTCTGTACATTTTCCCACTGTGTTATTAGGAACATTCATTATTAATGTAAGTGCTGGCGTTGTCTTCCCATTAGCCATTACCCTCCCTCGTTAGTTCGTCTTTGTTCCTGTTGGCAGTGAGTGGGTTAATCAGACTTTTATTGTAATTTGCTCCTCGCTCGGCGCTCGCTGGAGGATTTCCCCGGGAAATGTGCGAGGAATCTATAATCAGGGCTAAAGGCTTCTTGTTCATACAAAACCGCTATTGACAGACTTGCGGGGCGCAGGACGAGGGGGGCGCAGGACGCGGGGCCACAGCTCCCAGCACGGACCTTTGACATTCACCGGAAAGGTCAAACCCGTCATCGTGGTGCGAGCGGCAGTAATACACTTCTATATATAGTATTTGTTCTAAGACCGCGCCGCTCACCTCCGAGCTGCACACGACGCACTCGCAAAAGGTTAATTAACCTGCGAGTCAGACACTGCATCGATTAAGCGTCGGGGCAGGGCAAGGGTTAAATGAGGATTACAACCATCATCCTCTTAATCCCGTTAAGTATCACCTGCTTTATGGCGCTGTGCTGGGAGACGCTGGGTAATCTTCTCTGGTCCTGATCTGTGTACAGTTTACTGTAAATTGGATCCTTCTTTGGCCTCTGACCCGACTTCTCACTTGTCTCTACACGTAAAGGGATGTGAAGAAGTCTAAACAATTGCCATAAAGCAAAAATTGTGGTAAATTAACTATTAATCACCTAATAAATCCCACATTTTTCATTGCTGTGCCTGCACATGACCGCTGCAACCAATCAGTGGCTTCAGCATTCTCATTCCATATTTACAGGCATTAGTGCTGTGTCCAGTGATTGGCTGCAGCAGTCTTGTATGTACATGCAAGCGTTAGAGCAGAGACTAGTGATTGGCTGCAGAACCGAGACTTGTATGTAGCTGCTGTGGTCTCATGCTGTATGTGCATGGCTTAGTTTGGAGACCAGTGATTGACTGCAGCGATCTTGTTACCTTAAATGCTAGAATTGATGCCATGGCCTGTGATTGGCTGCAGAGGTCTTTAGCTGTACAAGAAAACATCAGTTCACAGCCCAGTGATTGGCTGCAGTAGTTTTATACCTTACATGCAAGCAATAGTCCTGAGGTCAGTGATTGGCTGCAGTGGTCTTTGGCTGTACATGCAAACAGGAGTGCCCACTCCTCTGATTGGCTGTCGTGGTTTTGTACCTTACATTTCAGCATTTTTCTGAGGCCACTGATAAGCTGCAGCAGTCTTGAACCTTACATGCAAGTTTTAGTGCCGAGGCTAGTGATTGTCTACAGTGGTTGTGTACCTTAAATGCAAGAGTACTTGCCAAGGCCAGTGATTGGCTGCAGCTCCAAGACTAGTATTTGATTATTTTGGTCTTGTGCTGATGTGCAATTGTGGCAAGACCAGTGATTGGCTGCAGTAGTCTTGTATCTTACCTGCTAGCAATAATGCTAGGTATCAGTGGCTGAAGTGGTCTTGTGCTGTACAAACATACCACAGTGATTAGTTGCAGCGGGTCCTGTACCTTATAATTTAAGCATATGTGCGAAGGCCAGTGATTGGCTGCAGCGGTCTTGTATTTATATGGAAACGTTAGACACCAGTGATTGGCTGCAGTAGTCTCATATTTATATGGATCCAATAGAGTTTTTTACCAGGCTATTTGCGCTCCCAGAGGTCTGTGATCCAAAGCTTCTTATAATTTCATAAAGAGTTTTTTTATTATTTCATAAGAATAGCACATACAACGCGTTTCGACAGTAAAATATGTCTTCCTCAGGTATATTGTACAATATACCTGAGGAAGACATATTTTACTGTCGAAACGCGTTGTATGTGCTATTCTTATGAAATAATAAAAAAACTCTTTATGAAATTATAAGAAGCTTTGGATCACAGACCTCTGGGAGCGCAAATAGCCTGGTAAAAAACTCTATTGGATCCATATTCCTATAGTAACTCGGTCTGAGCTACTTACTAGCTACCAGGGATTTGCAGCATACCGACTACTGAGGAAATCTACTCCTGGATACCTAATGGTCCCTAGTGACCGATACGCAAGTGAACAAGACCTAAAAAAGGTGAGTGCCATCCACATCCACCTACGATCTGATTATACATTTACATTTAGATCGGTGCGCTTTCTTCCTTTCCTTCCCTTCTACCAGAATATTTATATGGATGTGTTAGTTCAGAGGTCATTGATTGGCTGCAGTGGTCTTGTACCTTACATGCAAGCAATAATGCTGAGGTCAGTAATTGGCTGCAGTAGTTCTGTACTTTACAATTTAAGCATATGTGCTAAGGCCGCTAATTGGCTGCAGGGGTCTTGTATCTTACATGCTTTCATTAGTGCTGAGGCCATTGATTGGCTGCAGTGGTCTTGTATTTATATGGAAAGCATTAGTGCTGAAGCCACTGATTGGCTGCAGTGGTCTCGTACGTATAAGGAAGGACTAGTTCAGAGTCCTGTGATTGGCTTCAGTGGTCCTGTATTTATATGGCAGAATTAGTGCTGAGGCCAGTGATTGGCTGCAGTGGTGTTGTATTTATATGGAAGCATTAGTGCTGAGGCCAGTGATTGTCTGTAGTGGTCATTCATGCTAGAGACACTCCTTGTACAGCTGATATTGATGTCACGGCTGCAGGAGTCATTTGTCTTCCATTTTATGATAGTTGTGCATCTTCTTTTCCAGTGTCGCTCTCCTCACCCCGAGGAGGGGGCACCGATCTCATATCTCGTTACCCTGGAAGGAGATTTCTGTTCTTAAAGGGCTTTATATAAAACATGAAGCCTCTCACTTCCACATTGGGGAGCTGCCGAAACGTCCTGCAGACTTCAGGACGTCACGTCTCCCCATATTGTCCATGATGTATGATATTAACCTGCAGTTTTCTAATCTTCTTAAAGCCACAGATGACATTTACTTGGAGCCAGTTTGTATTTTGTGCACAGATTTTCCAGATGTCTTATTATTTCGGCGCCCGCACGTTTACCCTAAGCTGTGTAAGAAAATATCCATTCGTGGCTTTACACGAGTGCCCGCAAAGCCTGCTGTAGAGTTATAGGGTTATTACGGATATACACAGGCTTACAGGCTATAGGATAAGCCGGGCTGAAGGTCCGCTCACCCCGCAGTGCAGCTGCCTATGATAATCCGTATAGAAACCCTGCAGCTGCGACTCCTATTACCACGTTACAGATATGTGATGGATCCTGCGTCACTCCGCTCATTTTCCACTGCTTTAAGCTCATGACATTCTCCTTTTTTTGCCAGGCCGTTGGATTTCACCACTAGATGGCGCTTCAGTTTAATAGTGCTGCTCAAGGTTGGGCTCAATTTAACAGCACTCCATGTGGCCGAAATTGGTACTGCAAGTCAAAATACATATATTTATATAACTTTATTTTTGGGGGTGGAATAAATGAGATTGTATGAGTTTTTCTAAATTAGTTTCTCTAGTCAGTGAACTGTGCTATGAGAACAAAGACGGTGGAGATAAATCATCAGTATATGAGCTCCAGACATCTCAATTATCTAAGAATTTCTTTAATTTCTGAGGATGACAACCCCTTTAATATCTTTATCTTGTTTCTATGGTCAGGCAACTTTTCTAGTGATTTTTTATTTTTGTGTTTAGGGCATTTGATAAGTCATTAGAAGTCCTCCGCAAACACCTGCTGGACATGGGCGGCCCCCGTCCTGCCCGGACGTAAGCAGCCCGTACCCTTCTTCTTATCCTCCGCTCCGGGACTCCATTGTACAGAGTGGAGTACAGTGGCAATCCCTGTCGTCTCCTCTGCGCTGAGAGATTGTCAGTAATTATCGTGCTGAGATCGGCTTTTATGTGCGGAGCCGGAGCGTCCGCACCGCCAGGACAAGCAGAAGGAAAACACTCAGCAGCCGCGGCTGTTTATCCATTACTCGCCCGCTTTGCAGAGACTTTTATGCTTCACTCATTTAGTGAATGAGGCCACTGGGAAAAACGGACTTTATTTCTTTTTTTAATTATTATTTTCTTGTTTGTTTGTTTCCAGAATTACTGCTTTATCCTGTTTTAGTGAATGGGGTCAGTAGTTGCAAAATAATTTATAGCCCGTGAGCTGGAGTGAGGAGTGCTTGTAGGAGAAAACAGCCATGCTGTCCTGATTTCATGCAACCCCTTAAAATTGATTTTTTTTTTTGAACTGTGCAAATACAGCACTTGCTTAATCCCCACCGACACTAATGAGGCCCCCACCACCCTACCAAGTTATGGGGGCACCCAATGCCCTACTATGGCTCCCATCCCCCTATGAAGACCCCTCCTCCCTAGGGAGGCCTTCACCTCCCTACTCTGACCCCCTGCCTCCCTACTCTGACCCCCACACCTCCCTACTCTGGGCCCCACGCCTCCCCTACTCTGGGCCCCACGCCTCCCCTACTCTGGGCCCCACGCCTCCCCTACTCTGGGCCCCACGCCTCCCCTACTCTGGGCCCCACGCCTCCCCTACTCTGGGCCCCACGCCTCCCCTACTCTGGGCCCCAAGCCTCCCCTACTCTGGGCCCCACGCCTCCCCTACTCTGGGCCCCACGCCTCCCCTACTCTGGGCCCCACGCCTCCCCTACTCTGGGCCCCACGCCTCCCCTACTCTGGGCCCCCAGCCTCCCCTACTCTGGGCCCCACGCCTCCCCTACTCTGGGCCCCACGCCTCCCCTACTCTGGGCCCCACGCCTCCCCTACTCTGGGCCCCACGCCTCCCCTACTCTGGGCCCCACGCCTCCCCTACTCTGGGCCCCACGCCTCCCCTACTCTGGGCCCCACGCCTCCCCTACTCTGGGCCCCACGCCTCCCCTACTCTGGGCCCCACGCCTCCCCTACTCTGGGCCCCACGCCTCCCCTACTCTGGGCCCCACGCCTCCCCTACTCTGGGCCCCACGCCTCCCCTACTCTGGGCCCCACGCCTCCCCTACTCTGGGCCCCACGCCTCCCCTACTCTGGGCCCCACGCCTCCCCTACTCTAGGCCCCACGTCTCCCTACTTGGGAATGCAGCTTTGGATGTGACTAGAGGACATGACGGGATTGATCATCCGGTCTATCGTGATGGGATTAGTGTTTCTCCTTATTATGGCGGTGTCTGTTGCCGATGTTTGATGTTGCGCAGTTGTGCGCGGCTCCGACATCGCTCTGGCCGTTTACCAGCTGGTGCAACAGATTTCGGTGACGAGATGAGAACTTTTCAATATTTGATGTCTTCTCCATTCAGTGCAATAACAAAATAAAATCAGCGTCGCTCGGATGGTGCGCGGCGCCAGCTGTCTGCTCGTTAGCATTTGCGTAGCTCGGAGGGGGCTGCGGAGCCGACTATTATTCTCCTCCAATTAGCGCCAGAGCGGGATGCGGATTTCATGCATTGAGCAGGATCATCGCTGTCCAGATAATCGACAACACGTGGCTCCATTCATTCCTGATATGTCTCTCCCTTAAAGACATCCGGTTGTGGGGGAAAAACTGCTTGACTAAAAATATGGCCGCCATGATGCCACGCTCATAAGTTGTCATTCAGCTTTCCTGATGGCTATATCACATCGTCTCACTTCTCACCGAGCTGAATTATGAACCCAAGAGTCATGCTGGATGTGAGGAGACTCCCAACGCAGGACGATAAGGGGGGGAAAAGGAGTCCATAACACTAAGGGCAAAGGGGAGATGGTGACCCCTAGAAACACTAGCACTGACACCTGGCTCCCCTAATGACCCTATACAATCTCCAAAGCTATCGCCGTTCAGGGTACTCATCCCTCTTCCCTCAACTAAGACTACTTAGGATCAACAGGTGAGCACTGTCAACCCAGCTAACAACTAAAGAAACACAACAGAGAAACACACAAAGGGGAGAGAAGGAGAAACACTGAAAGGAGGGCCAGTCAGCAAACTACACACGAGGTCCACAATATACTGCTGAGCTTGGATACCCCACCAACTCCAAACACGCTATCACCAGCAATGCATCATGGAAACAAAGGGGTATAAGTAAAGACAGCTGAAAGGTAGGCAGGTAGGAGACCAGCTGGATCCTAGAGACCTCCAGCTATCACCAAGCTGAGAAATACCTATTAAAGTGACAGAACCACAATTCGGGGTTTGGGCTGTTTGGCCAGATGCTGCGGCCTTCTGCGAGTACCTCGTCTGTGGCTCTTGATACACCTGTGACACCAAGAGAGCTGGGTGACCGCCCCTTTAAGAGCTTTAAAGAGACCTGTATCCCCCCTCTCCTCAAAGAGCAACATAATGTGATGGATTATACCCCCCTCCTCTGAAGAGTGACACAAAGTAATGGATTGTGTTTCTTCCTCTCTCCTTACCCCCCCCCCCCCACCAAGCGACGCAATTTAACAAATTGTATCTCCTCCACCTCAAAGATAGACACAATGTAATGGATTATATCTCTTCCCCCTCCCCCCTCCAAAAGCGATACGATGTAATAGACTGTATTCTCCCTCCCAAAAAATAGAAAAAGATCATCACATCATAATTGATTGTAGCCTCCCTCCCCCCAGGAGCGGCACAATGTAACTAATTGTATCCCCTTCACCCAATTGCTGACACAGTGTAACGGATCATACCTCCCTTCCACAATGAGCAACATGTATTTGATTTTACCCCTTCCCCCTTGTATTTTACATGATGATTTGCACTTTGATGCCATCCACATTCCAAGTCAAATTCTTGTTGCTATTCGGCTTTTTGAAGTCTCAGACGCTTGTTGATAATCCCGATCTTCACTTCCTCCTATTAAATGTTTTAAATGTGACTAAAGCTGTATTAAAAATCCTGCCGAGCCCCCGTCTGCTCCCAGCGAGCCCCCGTCTGCTCCCGGCGAGCCCCCGTCTGTCGCCTGGCCTCTTCTGTCGCCGCCGACCCCTTCTGGCCCCCTCTGTCGCCTCCGAGCCCCCTCTGTCGCCGCCGAGCCCCTTCTGGCCCCCTCTGTCGCCGCCGAGCCCCCTTTGTCGTCGCCGAGCCCCCTCTCGCCCCTTCTCGCCGCGCTGCTTAACGTGTGGTACATCAGATTACTGCCTCCGTCACTGTAGCAGCGCGGTGCTGAGCGGCTCCTGTCGCGAGAAGCGGCAGCCTCCTCTCATCACCCGCCGTCCGGGATTGTTCCCGACGCTCCCGAGTGCCTCTTCAGCCTCCTCTGGATGAGGAGCGCAGCTCTGGCCGCCATCGCTCTGCCACTGAGCTTCTGCTTGACATTTCCAAATGTCAGGTGCGAACGCGGAGTTAACTTTTTTGGTACATTTAATAAAACGTTCCCTGTGATGTATTGAATTCAATGACAAAAGCTCCTGACCCCGTTAGCTGCCTCCGCTGCCTGCTGTAAATACTGAGGAGCACAGTGTATAACGTCCTGACTGGGGAGAGGACGTACAGTCCAGTGCGAAGTAATGTAAAGCCTGTAGAGCTGCTCATCCTGAGCCCCCTGTTTCATGAAGAGCCTGCAGGGACTTTGATAAGAGGGGAAAGGGGGAAGGAGAACGGAGGAGGAGTTTTATTGTCTTTAAAGGGAACCTGTCAGCTAGTTTGTGCCCCTCCAGTTATCACTGTCTGTGCCTGCAGCTTTATAATACCAGGCTAATCATCCCTGTCTGAGCTCAGAGTGTAATGTGAAAGGTGAAAAAAAGCATTTATACACTTACATTTTCCTTATGTAATGAGGCAGTCAGTCCCCATCTTGGAGGATGGGGACTGTTTGGCAGGTTAATAGTTAACATTTCAGCCTTGTGCTAGAATGTTGGGAGACCTGATGTGATGTCATAAACATGTGACTACAATAGGCGGAGCTAAGACCTCATAGAACATATGTTTGCTGGCTTAGCTCCGTCCACTATGGACACATGATCATTACATCACACAGGTCCTTTAGCGATCCAAGTTAATAGTGAGTTAACTATTATCCAGCCAGACAGTCCCTCTCCTCCAAGGTGGGGACTGAAATGTAAGTGTATAAATGCTTTTTTTTCACCTATCACATTACACTCTGAGCTCAGACAGGGATGATTAGACTGGTATTATAAAGCTGCAGCTACAGACAGTGATAGCTGGGGAAGCATAAACCACTTGACAGGTTCCCTTTAACATTTTACTTTTCTCTTTCCAGATCTGTTTCTCACGACTCTGGGGGACGACAGCAACGTTCAGTTTGAGACTTGGGAGAATCAGGTAAGAAAGTGACTTGGAAAGAGGTGTAATAAGAACCTCCTCATAAATCTCAGCTGCTGCAGAACCTCCTAATACAACTCAGCTGCTGTAGAACCTCCTAATACAACTCAGCTGCTGTAGAACCTCCTAATACAACTCAGCTGTTGTAGAACATCCTAATACAACTCAGCTGCTGTAGAAACTCCTAATACAACTCAGCTGCTGCAGAACCTCCTAAAACACATTTGCTGCATTCTCAATTTTTAAATTCTTTCTTTTGATCCAATTTCGCTTTTCTTACCATCATTCCGCCGCACCGATGTCTGCTAATGAGGCCGTCCGTCCACCCTGATGTTGGTGATAACGGGCCACGCTGCGTCCTGCTGTATCAGGAGGTCCTCGTGCTGATCGGAGTTGGCACTCAGATGTGTGAGCACGCGGTACTTTCTTAGCAGGCACCTTAAAGGAATATTTCAGCAGGTTTTTGCCATCCTATCTGAGAGCAGCATGATGTAGAGACAGAGACCCTGATTCCAGCGATGTGCCACTGAGCTGCTTGCTGTCATTTTGATAAAATCGCTGTTTTCTCTGCTGCAGATTTAGCAGTTATTAGAATGTGGAGCTCTATATCCCTGCCCACACCACTGATTGGCAGTTGCTTTGTACACTGTAATCAGTGGAGGGGGCGGGGTAATACAAATCTCATGAATATGCTGGCATACCTGCATCAGGACAAGTAGTCCTGTAATGATAATCTGCTGATTTAAAGAGTGATTCTATTAAAACTACACTGAGAAGCCAAGTAAGTGACACATTGCTGGAATCAGGATCTGCATTGTGCTGCTCTCAGTTTAGATGGCAAAAACCTGGTGACAGATTCCCTTTAAGGTCGAGTTGATTTTTTTTCTTAAAGCTGCAGCACTTTTTTCCTGCTTTTTGCAGCACATTTACCCTCGGAGGATCTAATTGTAGATTAGTCAGGCCACGGTTCGGGGACATAGGGAGGAGTGTAAGAAAATAGAGAGCTGAGCACACAATGCTGTTATCGCTGCTCCACGGAGTCGTGTCCCAACAGAGACGGGCTTTTATGTTGGAAAGAGTCTGCTGGTACAACGCCACTATCAACCGTAAAATAGAGAGAAAAAGCCAAGGAGCACAAAATATAGAGGGTGGGACTCTGGGGGGGGATACTCTGCAGATGGTGGGACCTGAGGTAGGGACCCTTTGCATGGTGGGACTCAGGGGAGTGGCGCTGATGATGATGGGACTCGGGGGAGGGGCGTTGCGGATGGTGGGACCGGGGGAGGGGCCGTGCGGATGGTGGGACCCGGGGTAGGGACTCTGCGGATGGGGAGACCAGGGGGAGGCGCTTTGCTAATGGTGGGACCAGGGGGAGGGGCGCTGTGGATGGTGGGACCTCGGGGAGGGGCAATGAGGATGGTGGAACTCGGGGGGGCGGGGGGTTTGTTAGGCAATGAGGATGGTAGATGTCACGCTGGGTGTAGGGAGTCAACCATCGCAGGACAACGAGGTGGGGGGGGGGAAGGAGTCCCAGATGCTAATGGCAAGGGAGAGATGGTGACCCCTAGATAAACTAGCGCTGACACCTGGCTCACCTAATGACCCTATACATTCTCCGCAACTGTCACCGAACAGGATACCTGGCCCTGCTATCCCTGAACTGAGACTACACAGGAATCAGAGCGGGTGAACACTAGTTAACCCCGCTAACTACTAAAGAAACACACCAGGGAAACAAAGAGGGAAGGGAGAAACATTTAGCTTATAAACATCCAGACAGCAATCCAACAGAAAGTCCAGGATGCACTGCAGAGCTTGGAAGCAACCACTAACACCTGACAATCTATCACCAGCAGTGCTTCCTGGGAGTCAAGGTGTATAAATAGACAGACAGCTGAAAATGAGAGATCAGCTGGGTCCTAGTGACCTCCAGCTCTCACGAAGAGAGAAATGCTTCTTAAAGGGACAGAAACATATTGTGGGATTTTAGCTGTTTGGCCAGATTCTGCAACCTTATGCTTGTGGCTTCTTCAGCCTCATCTGTGCCTCCTGACACACCCCTGTCAATAGGACTCGGGGTAGGGGTGCTGTAGATAGTGGGACCCGGGGAGGGGCGCAACAGATAGTGAGATCTGCTACTGGGGCAAAGCAGATGGTGGGACTCATGGTTTTGGTGGAAGGGTCCAGGGTTGATCGTGGGGGGTAAGGGGGCACTAGGGAAGTACTATAGCCCCCTAAAATAATAGAACATCTCATCTTCTGTCCTTTAATATTTTGTTCCGTCTTGTTTTCTAAGGGCGGAAATTTCTCTGGAGCTACCTCCATCATCCCGAAGCCAAAGGAAGCCAAGATCGTCGGACAGTGCGTTTTTGCTGATTTTGGTAGGTGGATCACAATCCTTTTTACTGGAAATATAATATAATTGTGCATAAAAATGTTTACTAAGAGTGAGTGAGAAAAAGAGTGCAGCTCTGGAGTATAATAGAGGAGGTAACTCAGGATCAGTAATGTAATGTATGTACACAGTG